>QLNU02014046.1:3873-50449 GCA_006491805.2 Dysdera silvatica
CATTCTTCCAAGAACCTATTCCTAATATTCTTTCGGCCGTTAAGCCGGGTCTCTCGTGAGGTCTCTGACACGTCGTATCCTCACACGCAGCAGCAGTGTTGAGTTGAAAGGTGCTGAGGTACGGAAGGTAAGGAGAGCGCTTGTAGATAATGGCTACCCGAGCAAGTTTATCGCTCGAAGATCTAATAATGGACATAGAGAACCTGTTGAGGAGAGACAGACTAGAGGGACGGTTGTTTTGCCATATGTGGAGAGGACTTCTGAGGAGATTGCGCGTATTCTGAGGAAAGCTGACATCAAGACTTACTATAAACCTACATCGACTTTACGTGACCTGTTAATAAAAGTGAAAGGTCGAGTTCCAATGGATGAATTGACTGGAACAATTTACCAGATACCCTGCAAAGACTGCGAAAAAGTATACACTGGCGAGACGGGAAGAACTGTTTGTACTCGTAAAAAAGAACATCATCATGCTGTGGAAAAAGGTGAGATGACTAATATTCTGGCAGAACATGCCTGGGAGAAAGGTCATGTTCCTGATTGGAAAGGTACAAAAGTTCTTCATAAAAATGTAACTTCTCGCTACTGTAGACTTTTTCTGGAGTCTTGGGAGACTTTTCGAATGCGAAGTAAGGCGATGAACATCGCAAAATCGATGCCTGAACCTTACCGCATTTTTGCTAGGAGATGGGGGAAAACCAGTTTCAGACAGGGGGAATTACCGAGTGCGGGACAGTTCTTAGAAAACCCAGATTAAGATATGGGGGAAACCTGGCTGCGGGATAGCTTTGGGGGAAAAACCAAAGTTGGGGTATAAATACCGAACGCCTACACTTCCTTGACACTTTCGCTTGATGAAGGGAACAGTAGTTCTCGAAACGTTGCGAATATTTTTGCAGACGGTAAATATCTTTTACCTTCTTCATTTGTATTTCGTATATTTCGACCAGTGTCAGAATTTTGCTAGTTGTGGTAAGCCCTGGTCAATCTTTATACGTTGTTCTCATCTTTGGTTGTTGTGAAATTCCTTAATACACGTACAAGAAATCGTTTTATGATCAATTTATTGGTGATTTTTCGCATTAAATGGCCGGTCACAAATAGGTGAAGTGGAGGTAAATGTTGTTGTGAACGACTGCCCTATATAAAGAAATGATTCGTTTTTTTCTCCGTATTATTTCGTAGCCTTTGTGGTGACCGAGAATTGTGTTCAAGACACTTTCGTTTGTGAAAAGAAACGTTTAGAATGTAAAAAGCGTTTCCAAGTCTGTTTCGAACGTAAAAGATGTCTCAGAAACTGTGTTTGGAGTGCTATGGGTCTTTCTTGAATTACAAATTCTGTACCGTATTCTGCGTACAAACGATGTTCCAGAAACCATTTTTCGAATATCATGAATGTTTATTGAATTGTAAACACTCAGAACCAACGATGAATTCCGAGTGCGGAAAGGTTTTTAGACATTGCGTTTATTTATCGTTAGGTGTTAGGGAGATCTCTTATATCGCTAAAAAACCATATTCAGAGCTTAAAAAACGTATTAATGAATTGTACGCACAATCGGAAAATGTGCGTTTGTAAACTTTATTGCAGGATCTTACATTCGATGGTAAAACACCAAGTCTGTTGTTGAGGCAGATGAATTATCAGCTGGTAGCAGAATTATCAGCTGGTAGATTGATTGTGAATGTTGACTAGTTTGTGGTTACGTCATTTACCTATCCGAACTCAACAAATATTGTCAGTAGGCAGTTATGACTTTGGTCAGTTAGCTGAAATGGCTCATCAAATAAATGAAATATCTGGTATGCATTCCGTAGTAGAATCATCAAATAACGTAACGTTAACAGATTTGCAAATTCAAGTAGTAGAATTAACAGAACAGGTTAAGCGTTTGTCTCTACTAGTTGAAAGAGATAAAGATCGTGCAACTTTACGGGACCGTGCAGCTTTACGTGATCGTACCACTTCGCGAGATCGTTTCAAGACGATCTGTTTCACGTGAATGTCTTAATAGTGGAAAAAAGGCGTTAGTAAAAAATAATAAAGAAAACGGTTATTGTTGGTATCGTGATAATTTTGAACATAAAGCCAACAAATGTACACCTCCTTGTATTTGGACGGGAAACTAGTAAACTCCCCGATTGTACGGTGTCAGGTGTAATGGAGAAAAATAACCGTTTGATCAGCGTTTAAATCAGCGATAGAAAATCTGGTAATCAGTTTTTAGTTGATAGCGGTGCTTCCATTTCAGTATTTCCCAGGAGTTACGTTAAAGGCGTGCGTTATAAAAAAGACCTATGTTTACATGCTGCTAATGGTTTAAAGACAGATACGTATGGAACAATTTATTTTGAATTGGATTTTGGTTTACTTAAAATTTTTAAATGGACTTTCACGGATGCAGATATTTCGCGTCCAGTTATTGGAGTGGATTTTCTGGAAATGTATAATTTGTTAATTGACGTACGAAATAGATGTTTGATTGATAAAGCTACGTCATTAACTACAAAAGGTAAAATTGTAAATATTCCTTTGTTACGTTTAATAACTGTGTCCTTTGAATCTGAATATCATAGATTGTTATTTAAGTTTCCTAATGTTACAAATCCTACTTTAGTTGGTACTAAGTTGAAACACACAAAGCTGTACACTGTATTCCTACACATGGACTTCCAGTTTTTGCAAAAGCTAGGTGTTTGACTCCTGAAAAATTAGAATTTTTAAAAAAGGAATTTAAAATTTTATTCAGTCAAAATATAATTAAAGCTTCAAGAAGTCAACGATCAAGTCCTATCCATATGATGCCAAAAAAGAAGGTACATGGCACATTTGTGGAGACTATCGGAGATTAAATGTAGTTACAGAACCTGATAGGTACCCTATACCACACATACAAGATTTTGCTTTGAGTTTAGCTGCAAGAAAATATTCAGTAAACTTGATCTAGTGAGAGCATATAACCAAGTACCAAAACCGATATGGTTAAAACGGTGATAATAACCCCAATAGGACTGTATGAATATACATGGATGGTTTTTGGATTACGATGTAGTGCCTAAACATTTCAGCGCACGGTTGACGAAGTTTTTCGCGACATTGAGAATTGTTACTATATATGTATATTGACGATACATTGATTGCGTCTGAAACGAGCAAAAGCATAAGGAAGATCTGAATAGTTTTTGAGCGTATAAACGAATATGGCCTTGTTTTAAACGTCAGTAAATTTGTTTTTGGACAAGAACGATTGCCATTTTTGGGTTGTGAGTTTACAGGAGAGGGAATATTTCCTCTAAAAGATAAAGTAGAAACTTTGTTGAATTATCCTCAACCTAAAACCGTAACGGAATTACGGCATTTTTAGCTATGCTCAATTACTATCATAGATTTTTTCAAAATTTAGCTGAAATTCAATCACCTTTGCATGCCATGGTAGGTGGTAAAAAAAAAAAAAAGACAGTTTATTAAAATGGTCTGTTGATAGTTAAAATGTATTTGATAGGTGTAGAGAAATAGTTTTTAAAAAAGTAATGTTAGCTCATCCAATCAGTTCAGCCACATGGTTGTTGATGGTTGACGCGTCACATGTGGCGATTGGAGCAGGATTACACATGAAGCAAAGGGAGAAATTCAGCCGTTGGCTTTCTTTTCGCGGAAATTATGCCAAGCTGAAAGTAAATACAGTACCTTTGACAGAAATGATCGCAATTTATGCTGCCGTCCGTCATTTTAAACACCTATTAGAAGGTACCTTCTACCTATTAGAAGGCAGAAATTTTGCAGCATACACTGACCATAAGCCGTTAACTTTTTCTTTTGGTCAAACAGGCGATAAATTCTCACCTAGACAACAAAGACAATTAGATTTCATAGGACAATATACAACTGATTTAAAAGATATATCGCAGGTAAAAGTAATAGTGTTGCGGATGCTTTATTGCGTATTTCCTCTATAAGCTTGTCGTCCTAAATAGATTATGAGGCTATGGTATAAGCGAATGACGATGAGTTGAATGCATGGCGCACAGTTGACTCAACACTTAGTTTTGAAACCTATGATTGTAACACCTGATGGTATTAGTGTATTATGTGATACGTCTACTGATACTGTTCGACCATATATTTCGGAATCATTCCGGCGCAAGGTTTTTCTGTAATTCATGACTTATCACATCCTGGCGTAAAAGTTACAATAGATTAATACGAAATCATTTTGTATGGAGATCTTTTAGAAAGATGTAGTATATTGGGTAAAAACATGTATTGCTTGTCAAAAATCTAAAGTTCATCATCATGTTAAATCACCATTTGGTGAATTTTCACTGCCTTCCAGCCGTTTCGATTACGTTCATCTAGATATAGTAGAGCCATTACCTACACAAGGGTATAATTATTTAATAATCTGTATTGATCATTATACTAGGTGGCCAGAAGCGTTTCCGATGAAGGATCAAACCGCTGAAACAGTAGCTGAGACGTTTTATAATGGATGGATTTCAACATTTGGGGGTTCCTGGTCAATTAACTGACCACGGGGGCTAAATGCAAAGTAATTTATTTCATGCATTAACTAGATTTTTTTGGGTATTTGTAAAACCAGAACTACGGCATATCATCCAGCAGCGAATGGAATTGTAGAGCGTTTTCATCGCCAGTTAAAAACGTCAAATGTTATGACAGTAATAAATGGATGGACCTATTGCCAACAGTATTGTTGGGTATATGTGCTGCGATGAGGGAAGGCCTTGCTGCTTCAGCAGCAGAAATGGTATACGGCCAAACATTACGCTTTCCAGGGGAAACGTTTAGGTCAACTGTAGGGCATGTTTCATGAACAGTTTGTTACGCCATTAAAAGAAGGCATGCGAAAATTACGACCAGCTTCAACATCGAGATCTTCAAAACAATATTTTTGTTCATAAAGATTTATTTAAAGCTACTCATGTTTTTGTAAGACAAGATATGGTAAGAAAACCTTTACAATAGCCATATATAGGACCTCGTAAATAATTAAAGCATATAAGAAATTCTTTAAAATAGAATATAATGGGGAAAATATCGATTGTTTGCATAGATGAATTAAAACCAGCATACATATTTGTTGAAAATTCAAATGATGAAAAATGTAATGTTAAATGGTTAAATAGCGTTAAAGATAATGTAATTGTTAAGGGCGAGAGCAGTTCCGCAATACACTACCAGAAGTGGTTGAAAAGTTAAATTTTTGCTACAGTAGTGATTTTTGCGTACCACTCCTCAGTGGCGTGGTCGATGGGGGAATACTGTTGCATGCTGATTAGCATAAGTTACGCAAATGTATCGTCTTTGTGACGTCACCTTCTAGATATACGGTACGGTTAAGCGTACTCTCTCCCTCTCTCGTAACTAGCTGTGAGCTAGCACTCTGCAAGTCGAGGTTTGAGTCTTCGTTTGTTATCGTTTTTGTTGTGTTAGAATTTATATTGCGTTTACTAACCAGTTTTACTTAAGTTATGTTTAAATGGTGCAATAAACTGTTATTGCTTCCAACAACTGGATTAGTCATTTCGAGACTTGTATAAATGCCAAATTCAACATATGTTATCGATTACGCAATCAAGTTAGAATGAGATAGCAGAGTTGGAGTCAGATAAGAAATACCACATATTGGTGAACAAAGCTTTTCTATAGTATACTTCCCAATATTCTCCCTTATGCTTACCATAATGCAGATACTCAAATATGCATTTGAATGTACAATTTCATAGACAAGGTTTAAAATGAAATTCTAAAATTATTTTAAGAAAAAATATTTTCCGTGGGAGGGTTCAGCCCCCTCTAGCCCCAGCCTGGCTACTTCTCTGCTTTAAAAATGAGTGTGTAGAATTGTATTTAAGAATAACTTTTTGTATAGAATCGTCTTCAAGAATGACTTTTTATGTAGAATTGTTTTTAAGAACGACTTTTTGTTTAGAATTGTCTTTAAGAATGAGTTATTGTATAGATAATACTCACCTCCATTATTCCTGTTACCAAAGCTAAGAGGCTTTCTTTGATGAAACCACTCGTGTTGAAATTGTACAACGTAAATTGCATAAAGCCACCAGTAGCAGAATGGGTATGAATGGCATTTATACACACATTCTTTTCGCTATATAAGCTGCCATACTCATTAGAAAGGGATTTCAGCACCTAATCAAATCATAACAAATTTATGTAGTCGGCAATAATGCAAATCAAGTTCATTTATAGTAAGTATAAAAACCATATAAACAAGACTAAGGATAAACATGGTACAAAACATTTAGAATATTTCACCGGAAAAAAAATATTGGAAAAGATTTGAAAAACAATAACCCAAGTCCATACCTCAATAAAATCCAATGACTGATAATACCATGTAACACACATTTTGTCCTTGGCAAGTGAGTGCTATTTCCTGCTTTCTTATGTCTAAAAAGTTTAGAAAACGACCATTATACCTTCCAAAGTTTGCTTTTGTGCTCAGGAGAATGAGTTTTATATTTAGCATATCCCCATATACGTAAATGGGTAAAACATTTTCATTTTTATAAACAGGCAACGTCTAGATCAAAAGTAATGTTTATTTATACCTCAAAACAAAGACAATATTTAGAAATGTGTTGTTTTGCTAGATTTACGATTGTACTACACATCACCTTCCCGAATTAATAATATCTTGGAGGAAGAGTTCTCACCTCCTCCTCTGAGTATTCTCCCATGTCTGCTTGAAGTGATCCAAGTGAGCATCAAGGACATGGGGTTTTAGAGAGATCCTGTAACCCATCTTGCTATAGTTCTTAACCTGAGTTTCAACCAGCTTCACATAGTTGTGGACCTTGTGAAGCCCCCTTTGGCCAGTCGGTGATGTCTCGTTTGTGGCCCATTTACAACTTTACGAACGCACGATGCACACTAATCTCAAGGTTTTGCAAAACGTTCAACCTTCTTCTTCGATTTTCACCTCCATTCTGTTCGCATCCGCCATGTGCGTTTCAGACACGTGCTCTTACAGTGTAAGCCTGCGGTAAATGCTAATTTCGCAATATTTTGTCCGAGGTGTTTATGTAACAATGAAAAACAAACGAGTTTTGAAGTCGAGAATAAAACTGATGTTATCAGTTCATTAAGGATAACACTAACCGTATCCAGTGGGAAGACTCTAAATCCCCGTCACCCATTGTCTTCTAAACCGCTTGAATAATTTCAATGAAATTTTGGTTACACCCTGGTTATGGTTCGATATTGCTGTTTCGGATGAGCAAAGCAGTTTTATGGTTTAAGGCTCTTAACTAGTGTTTCTCAACCTGTATTTGGCCGCGACCTGACAAATTCTTTTTTTTATAAGGAGAGGGCCCAGTCCCAAAAAATTTACTCGTTCAGTTTATATATTAAACTATAAATATGAATAATTAATTATGGCATAATTATAAATATTATAACTATGCCATAATTATAGATATTATAATTGATATAATTATATTATAATTATAATTGATATAATTATATTATAAATTATAATTGATATAATTATATTATAATTATAATATGATATAATTATATTATAATTATAATTGATATACTATATATAATTATAATTGATATAATTATATTATAATTATAATTGATATAATTATATTATAATTATAATTGATATAATTATATTATAATTATAATTGATATAATTATATTATAATTATAATTGATATAATTATATTATAATTATAATGATTATAATTATATTATAATTATGATATAATTATAATGATTATGATTGTGGCATAATTATAATGATTATGATTGTGGCATAATTATAAAGTATTTATAAAATAAAAGTAATTATAAAATATTTATGAAAAATACTCAGAAAGCTAAAATGACAAATTACAGGAGAATCATTCTTGGCCCGGCATAATTGATGCTAGGGCACAGTACGGGGCGGCGGCCAGGTGGTTCAGAAACGCTACTCCAATCCATTCATCCTTACAGTTGTATATGCCTTAATACAGGCTGTTTTTCGCATTGACATTATGATAATAATGACTATAATGGTAAGAAACATTGGTGCATGTGAAAAACAGAAATATTCCTACAAGAAACACTGGCTGGAACCTGCACTAGAACATAATATACGTAAACACTTATAGATAGGGTAATCATAAGACAAAGAGAAGGGAAGATGACATACTACGTAACTTATTAGATGCATAACCACAGGTGACGAAGTTAGCTGTACTCAATTGTAATGGTAGCTATATTCAACGTTAAAAACAAACATAACTGAACATTAAGGGTGCGTACAGACGTATGCAACAGAACTGTAACAGGACATGAACCGTAACAACACCGTAATAGAACATGGCCGCGTAACATCCCGGGGCGAACATCTCCGCGTATCATCAGTGCGTCCCATTAGTTCATGCCGATATCTATGCTACACTGATAAAACTCTGTTGCGAACCGGTCAACATACACAAACATGGTGTGCAACGTAGCCCTTTAACATTTCTTCGAAGCGACGAGGAAAAACCGGCAACTGGTGGGACGCGGAAATGTTGCGATATTCTGTCACGGAGTGCGGTCCAGACTTTATACGCGACGGTGTTACGATACGGTGTTCTGTTGCAAGTGTGGACGCGGCCTAAAGTTTCAAGCGTAAAATCAAACACACGATTGTAAATGAAATATGGCCATGCTTCTGAAAATTCATTTTCGAAGAACGTTTTAATTATAGTAAGATACCTATCGAGTGATAAGAAATAAGGTTCTCAAGGGACAAAACATTTCAATCATCCGTGCCACAGCTAGGTGATTTAAATGAAATGTTTGAATGAATTTGAAATGAAACAAGTGTCAACCATCTAGTTTTACAATATCCTCGAACTTTGTGATATTCATTTCGACAAAATTACGAAAATCCTTTAAGGTTTCCACACACTATGTGCGTATATGAAAGTGGGCATACATTTTTATTAAAACAAATTCTATATCAAGTGGAAGATTATCTGCTACCGTTTTTATAGTATTATTAAGTATATGAGTACTACAACCAATTTCTACAACGTTCAGATTAAGTTCTACTTGCAATTTCAAAAATACGTTATTAGTACCATTTCGCGAAACACCACCAAAATTGGTATTGGTATTATTAGAACAAAATCCGAGAAATTTGGGTGGAAGTTCATAAAACTTTATAGTCTGCAAAATATAGTTTGTAATTATTTCAGCAGTTTCCCCCTGACTTAATTTTTTAATTCTAAAAGTTTGACACAAATCCCTTTCTTTGAATTAAAGTACCTTACTACGACAGGGAATAATTTAAGATTTCCATGATTAGAGGCATCACAGCAGGTCAATAGCGAAACGAATGACACCGCATCAAGATTATTTTTTAGTTTTTTAGCTGCAATTTTGCAAAAGTGTAACAATGGCTTTTGATTTTGTACGTCTACATGCAAACGAAGAATTATGAATTTTTTTCATGATTTTGGAGATACAATCCATAAGGCGAAAGCCGTTTTTATGTTGAACATTATGAACAGCGAATATGCCTTCTGCAGGTGCCAATAATGCTGCTTTATCTGTCAAAGCTCTAAGCACGAACGATGTTACACTTTTATTTTTAGCAACACATTTTGAAATCCTCTCGTGCCTTTGCAATGGAAGCAATGAAAAAGTCAAATGAACGAACAATATAAAACACATGATGAATCGAAATAGCTGATTTTCTAAGAAAAGGGTAATCCTTTTGTAAATGTTCGTTAAAAACACACTTTCTTCGAGACGTTGTTGCGACCATATACTATAAGAAAATATATTCACAGAAGTGTTGCCAGAAAGCCCTGTCCAAAATTCCCTTTCTGCTGTCCCAAATTTCCAACAATGGCGAATTTTACCCTCAGTTCAGCAGTTTTTGCCCAATTCCTTGAATTTTTACATAATTTATTTTCGTTTGCAAGAAATTTTCTTTAGTTTAGCAGCATTGGTGCTTTCCTGTAGCATATGTTGCTAAGACGCAAAACTTATTATGGTGATACAAATAATGATTTTTGAGCATGAAAAATTGTTTTGAAAATTAAGCCAAATTCGGGGACATTTGAGGACATTCTTTCAAATTTGGTGACATTTTGTGTCCCCAAACAGTTTTGTTTTTATATATGGGGGACAACGTGTGAAATTCAAGGACTGTCCCCAGGATTTGAGGACGTCTGGTCGCCTTACTAAAGGTGGACATCAACACTAATAGAATTATAGAAAACGACTTTAAATACATTCCGGATTGTCTGGAAGTTTCTGGACAAACAACCCCAACTAAATCATACGTATAAGAAGAAGACAGATACATAATCACACCTCCGTCTTAATTCTGTAAAACCGAATGTGGAGAACATACATGTAAAATAGTAAAAGGAAATAATTGACATTAGTAATATTTATGAGCTTGAGCTAAAAAAAAAAATGTACATTTCACAAAAAAAGAAGAAAAAAAAGGATTGTTTAGCTGATGAAATAGACAGAAGATACCTACCTCAAGGTACAGGAGTTGCGATACCATCAAGCTTTCTATCACGATATACAATATTCTAGAATTCTTGGACTTTTCACCAATAACAAACGTTCTGGCATACTGACGTAGGTGGATTCCGGAAGTGGCCCGTCCTCCTGGTTGGTGGTACCCAGCCTAAAACAGAATAAAGTATAATGGCTATAAAAACGATTTCTATGATTAGTATTAATTTATAACTGTGTAGCAAATCATAATTGATATAACAGTAATGTAGAATGAGATAATAATAACTTTGACGAGATAATAATTCAGAATTGCTTAGATAATCATCCACTTTTAAGTACGGTAATAACTTCATATAAAATTCTTCAGAGTACTTTTAATTAAACAGCGATTAAATTAAAATTGAAATGAATAAACATTTATGATTGGGATGGGTATAACCGAGATGGTATAATCACGCGCGGAGTGCGGGCTTCGTCTGTTCCCACTTTCTCCCTTAAAAAGGTAATTTGGTTCAACCAAATCAAGTGGCATACTGAAAGTAACGATGATATAAAGATGGAAAGTGGTTTTCTTCATTATATAGCAGGGCAGGCCTGTAGCTAGGATGAAGGAGAAACTAGGGCAAGGCAAAGGGTAGATGGGGCAAGGCCAGGGATTGTTCTACATATAGAAATAGCTCAATGGGGCAAACTGGGACTTCACCCCCATTGGCCTCGATTTGGATACAGGCTTGTAGCAGGGTTTCCCAAACTTTTCTATACCCCAACACTCTTAGGAACTTGTTTTTTATGTAAGGTTTCTTGTGCAAATTTTCGAGAGATACACAAGTTTTCTCTGGAACAAAGTGCCGATGAGTTGCTCAGAAATAACAATATAGAGGAGAGTGGGGCAAAGCGGGGTTGGTGGGTTAAACCAGGTAAGTCTGTATCGCCGCGGCAGGCATCATGATTTGTCTGAAAACGCAAAAATTACTGCAAGACCACCACCATTATATCAGTCTGAGTACAGTTTTGGAAGTGAGTGCATGTTTTCCGATGTTTTAAAATTTTCAGGCCGAAATATTTCGATTTGGTGCTTCACATACGCTGCTGCTTTGTAGTGCCATGTACCTAAGACAGGGGTCTTCAACCTTTTTCAGTCCAAGGGCCAATTTTGCTTATTCTTGTTGGCTTGCGGGATACACTACTGTGCCATCAATATTAGGACTAGACAAAGACGGACCCAGGGGATGTGGGGGGCTGGATCCGCTTTTGTTGCCGTTTTTTCTCAGGTCTTTACATTGGTTTTGCGCGCCCCCAAAATATGTTATGGATCTGCCGCTCGGACTGAATATATATATATATTACAATATAAAATACGTATGGAAGCAAAACAGTATTTTTAATACTTTGTTATTAATATATAAAGCGAAATCAAATCTTATAGTGATATTTTTGGCACTGCTTATTTTTAACAATCCTGTCAATATCCGGTCTTATTTTTGATGTTGCAAACCCTATTTTCATTTGAGTGTTTTCAAGGTGGATGTCATTATTCTTATCCTAACTTTGGATTTTACTAATTGTATTCTTTAAAAAAAGCTGTTCGCAGAAATCAGTGCTCCTGAATAGTAATATAATTTTCAAAACGTGCCATCGAATGGTTAGGAAGATGTGCTTATCGACATATTTAAAACAAAATTCAATGAGTTTTAAATCATTTTAAAATCACTGTTGCACTGCAAATCAATAAAACTATTCCAATGCCGCTAGAAAACTAAAGTAAACACAATTGAGGGAAGACCGTGTTACTGTATTTCAAGCATTTTGAGACACTTATTACGAAGTTGTAAATAAAATATATAAATATATATAAATATATATTTTATATGCATATAAATGGCAAATGTATAAATATATATGTATATATATATATATATTATTGTATAATGTATAATATACATGTTTTGAAATGTATATAAAATATATAAATTTAAGACTCAGAGGAAGTAACGGACGTTGTTATTGTATGAAACAATTTGTATTTTCTGGTGAGTCGGTGGGCCGCAAGTGGCCCTCAGGCCGCGGGTTGAAGACCCCTGACCTAAGAGATCGTAATCGGTAAGTGTATGCACATATTTTTTTGTTTTTTAAAGAATGTTTGTTTGACCATAGTAACGAATGATTTAATGAGTCACTAAACGAAGGGATACCTTACTCACTGAGACACCTCATGTTTGGGCAAAACCGGGAAGTACTTAGTTTGGCCCCACGCTTTGAAACACATTGCTTTAGGACAATTTATGCAATTTTAAGCACATTGCTATTATTATTTCTTCTATTGGTTTTATTAATGTATTAGGCCCTATGTCAAAGTGTAAACGTATTAACGGCGTCCTGTGGAAAGGACTTCCAATGTTTTCCTTAGGATTGGATGCTTTGTTATTTTCTACATATTTCTACGTTAATTTTTTTCGATATGACGCGAAATTTCCAGCAGAAAACAAGCAAGGAAAGCTGATCGCAAGAGAATATGGCAAAGGCAATAGCAGAGGTCCTACGAAAGAGCATGGGCTACAAGAGAGCTTCTCAAGCTAGACAACCTTCTACAGTCAACATTGGAGGATGAAGTAAAGAAAGCTCGTGCACAGGGCTTTTTATCTGAATCAGTGGCTGAAGAAACGTTATGACGTTACTAAAAACTTTCCTTGAATGCTCAAGAAGTCGAACTTGTAAATCATATTTTATTTTTGAAAGCGAGGCTTTTGGCATAACTTCGAACGGGCAATCACCTTGATTACGGAATGTGTGGGGATATTTTTCGCCAAAAACTTCCCTGCTTAGCTACCGCCATCTACAGTCGTAAATATTGTTAGATATTTCCCGTGTACTGAATAACGATCACTGCGAAATAATTTTTTTTTTATATTTGCAATTATTTTAGCAATTTATAAATCGTAAAAATAAAATAATAATAATAAGAAAATGAATTTTACGTAAAAATATCGAAATGTACGCATATGAAATACTAAAAAAGAAGACTAATATGAGAAATGAATTCGATGAAAAACGTTGGAGAAGTGGCACTTCCCTTCCTTCCCCTGAAAAGCCGCCACCGCAGTTTGGGCGTTGTCAGCGGTCGTTAATACAGATACAGGGCATTATCTACGTTAACAATCAGCAGCGGTGATAAACTGCCAAAATTTTAATTATTTTTACGGCGCAAGGACAGTCAAGGTCATGTTTTCCGGGACTCTATAGGGCTCCTCTAAGGACTCCAAACCTCGGCCGTCAGTGGAACCAAAGCCCAGGCTATGGTGAGCAGAAAAATAACACACGCTCCACAATATTATTGAGAGCCAAACGCAAGTTAGTGGCACGGTAAACCACTTCGTTACCACAACGTCACTGTATGGCAGTGTACCTACTATCTGTTCACGAGAAGAAGTCCGATGGTGCAGTTAGAAATAATGGAAAGTGACGTCAGAAACTGGCTAGCCGCTTACAACAATGTAGGACTGCAAGTTCTACATTCGTTTTTTGGCATAAACAAGTTGTGAGATTGGAGTCCTACTCTGTTGTAAGCGGCTAGTCGGTTTGTAACGTCACCTCCCGTTACTTCTAATTGTACCATTGGACTCCCTTTCTTGAACAAACAGTACCTTTTTCAGACGAATACGAACTATAATTTGTTCACGAAAAGTAGTCCGATGGTACCGTTAGAAAATAACGGGAGCTGACGTCACAAACGGCCTAGCCGATTCCAGCAGAGGGAAGGATGTCATTTCAGAACTGTTTTTTAGCGAACGTTTGTCTGCGCCAAAAACCAGTTCTGAAATGACGTCCTCCCCTCTGCTGTAATAGGTCAGTTATTTCTAACGGTACCGTCGGACTACTTTTTGTACCCCCGGCGGCCACCCTTCCCAATGAAACACTTGCAAAAAGAAGAACTACTACTTTTTGTGAACGAACCATACTTAAGGCCTAGAAAATCAACGCCGGACTACAGTGAACAGTTAGTCGGTTTTTCTTTCTTTCTTTTTTTTTTAACCAGCGGAGTCAAACTGTATTAATAGCACGCTGAGAGGATACATTACCACTGCACCATCCCGAAAGCAATGGAGGCTCATGGCACTATTTGAGTGCTTTCACAGCAGAACTTTATGCCATTTCCATGGCTCTTACATATATTTCAACTCATAGCTTAACTCACTGTATCATCTGCACCGATTCTCAGGGCTTTTTAAAAGCACCGGAATCCTTTAAATATTCACCTCATCCTATTTTATCCAAAATCCATTCACAACTGCAGCACCTGCACAATCATTCCAATATTAAATTCTGCTGGATCCCTGCTCACATTGGTATCAAAGGGAATGAGGCTGCTGATGCAGCTGCAAGGGCAACGAACTCACCACTTGCTTCTAGCCAACTTCTTCCTTTCTCTGACCTGAAACCAATTATCAAGACCTGTGTGAATCAAAAGTGGCAAGAAGAATGGGATCATCAAACCAATAACAAATTGAATAATATTAAACATACAATTGGTAACTGGCCCTCCTCATACCGTAAAAATCGGAAAGAGGAGGTTCTCCTTGCTAGACTTCGCATTGGGCATTCCCATCTCACCCATAGACATCTGTTGGAAGGAAAACCAGCACCAATTTGCCAAGTGTGCAATGAACCCATGAGTGTTTTACACATTTTAACTCAATGCCCCTATTATAGACTTGCCCGCACTCTTACTTTTAACTCTTCATCACTGTCTGACATTTTAAATGACCATGCTGACCATACGCACGTTTTAAAATTTTTAAAAAGTACTGGCTTTTACTACAGTCTTTGATTTTACCATGTTTGGCGCAGTATAGCCCAGATGCTCTTGCGCCATAAAAAAGCCAAACAAACGAACTATTTGAGTGAGGCAGAACTAGTCTAATTCACTAAAATAAGTTGCATTACGGTCCATGCTCGACAAGAAACCGGTTTCACTCACTGAATAAATACGTAGGTTAATGCATTTTGGTGAACTGGTTTAATTTCTGCCTCACTAAATTTTCAATACAAGCCGCCACTGCCCGAAAGTCCAAAATTTTAATAACTGGTTCGCTGGGAGTTCTTTTTTAAGATCTAGTAAGGAAATCAAAACGGTTACTGATTTAAAAAATATTTTACCAACCGGTTCATGCGAACCGGTTGCAGCTCATCCTTTCTTCTAAATTTATCTTTGAGACATGAAACTCGGTCGCGACTCATTTTATAAGTCTGATAACTCACCATTTCGATTTCTCCCGCTGGCCCAGTAATGTCTCCTATTCCAATGCCGATGGTGTAAATGTCACCGAAGTTTTGAGCTGCAAATCCCAGACATTGTAAATAAAGCACATTAATCAGAAGTAAATTGAATCCACGTTTAGTAAGCCTCATCATACAAAACAATACCTTTCACAAATGAGGATGTTTCAAACGTACGTAATGGCCGGTTTCTGGCTCAAGATATTCTCAACATTTCTATAAATTTTTTCAGATACACGTGTATGTGTTCAATAAGCACTTGCCGATCGAAAGGACGGAGAGGAAAGGTATAACTTTAAAATTTACTTTCTGGAAACCTGTGTACACACAGATTAAAAGAGTTAAAGCTCTTGTGCAACGCGATAAATCTGTGCATCGGTTATATAAATATTAATCTTAATTTACGTTATTAAAAAAAAAAGTCTGGTTAAATAGTGAGGTTGGAACCATGCATAAAAGTTATCTTTTTAAGTATTAATTTCGTTGGTGATTTAATAAATTGTGTTTTTGAAGGAAAAAATAGGCTAAGAACTGAATGCTTTCAATTTTTCAAATTCAGAAAAGCAAAGCCACCTTTTGCTCGATGTGGGTTAGGAGATCATGCACGGCTTTTACTCGTCTGGTATCCAGCTTCACTTCACTTCCAAACTGGAGTCGGCCGACAATTTTTGATAAAGTAAATTTTGTATTTGAATCGTGGACACACGAGGGACAGAGAGGACTAGTAGGAACTGAAAATAAAAGGCAAACAACTCACCAACCTAGTGTTTCCTGAATGATGAGTTGGTAGGTTGTATTTTCATAGCGTAAGCAGGGCTGTCCCTAAAGGGTACGCGCTGTGTGCGCCGCGTTCTCTCAAGAGATTTTGAAAAATACCGAGTACGCGCCGCATACTCTCAAGGTCTCAAGAAAATTTTTGTATTTGCTGGTTTTTGGGCCATTTTCAACCAAGTTCAGTCTTTTTTGTTTGCTAGTCATTTACAAATTTGAATGGAGACAGATGAGGAAAACACCCTTGAACCCTCCCCACCCAAGCCCGAAAACAATATCCTGCGTACGACCAGGAGAGGAATGAAAAACTGATGAAAGTGGCAACTGACACCTTGGGCTTAGGTAAACGACCAGTCAGCACCGCGCGGTGACGTCATAAAATCTAGTAATCCCGCAATTACAATACTCTTTATAGCACCGCATACTCTCAATAATTTTCTTCAGGATAGCCCTGGGCGCAAAGACAGTGCCATTTTGCGTCAACTGAATGATGAGTAATGGCCTGGTGCAGATTCTCAGAAAATATTGGAATAACCTTTCACCTCTTTTGAGCGTACTTTGGTTTGGTTCGATTTCCAGTATGCTGATTCTCAGGTCACACTGAGTCATTGATCCTGTAATACACTGTGTTTTTGTTAGAAATACATTGCCTATTCACACTTATGTATAGTGAGTAATAATGATAAGTGCAACGCCAGAACGATCTTCCCTGGCGAGGCTAAGGCTCCTACAAAAAGGAGCTGGCGCATACTCGCCATTTTGCTGCCATTACGTCACGTGATCGTGGTTGAAAAATGTATCCATTGGCGACATTTTAAGAGTTGTCACAGTTGAAAGTTAAACATTCGACGGATAATCGCATTGGATTGTTGATTATTTTCACGTCAAAATAGCGATCATTGCACCAATGCGGAAAACCTTAACAGAGAAGGCAAATGAAACCGGACTACCTGCAGCATAGTGAACACATTGTGCTTTGCGGATTTTTAATAATTAACTCACCTCGTGCTATCGTCGCTCGTGGTGAGAGCACTTGACTGCTCCCACTTACAGATAGTGTGGTTTTTACCACAAAAAACTGGATAATGAGCCAGCATGTTTCAACTTGTTTTTGGACTGTTTCATTTGCGCTAGTGCTGTAGTGGCTTCCCAACTTTATCATTAACTTATAACAAAATGAATATTAAAGCGAAATGCATAGGCGCTGCCTGGGTCATTTATAAAAGAAAAAAAAAGTGTATCTATATAAAACCGGAATTTCACATCAAAATGGCGGCTGATGCGTTGGCCTAGCATTCTGGGGGCTCTGGGTAAGGTTAAGGCGTTAGGAGGACTTCCGCAGAATGTAAGAGTGAGCAGTCGTAAGCCGAGGTGCCGGCCCATTATCCATTACTTTATTATAACTTACATATCGTTGATGCATCTAACGAAGTTTACGATACAATTGGGGGTCAAGCCCGGGTTCGTGGGGTGACAGACGAACGCGTTGCTTCTACGTCACTGTTGGGTAGTGGATTCACATTTACTAGGGGAAATCGAGCTTCTTAAAGAGGAGGGAACCACCCTCCGAGCTACCATGAGCAGGTATTTATTTCTCGCCACCCTTGAATATCCCACTCGGATTAACAGTGGTAAACGCGATGGATCACCGCAGCGCCTCTGTCCTAGATAATCTTTCAGTTTGTTTAGTGATCTTAGTTTAGGTAGATATTTACACAAAGTGAAGACGGCTGTTTACGCAAGATAAATAACATACCTTACCGAGAATAATCTTGTGGAATATATGTAATATAGGAGTATAAATATAATAATGAATAATTCTTATTTGATGCCTAATCGATATTTAATATTTTTGTATTTTGTATTTGACTGCGTGTATATATTTTTGTCTATGACTTGATAAATATTCTAAAAAGAAAAAAATACATGCCACAAATACACATAATGTCCACCTAGGCAGCAGTAGGTAAAGACACCTATCCATCATAATTGTGCAGACGTTCAGTGATTCGCTTATAGATTATCATGATACTCACCCATATAGGTGATACTATTCACAAGAAATTGTATAAATCTGGAGCGCCCTCCGATTCCTGAATATGCCCATTAGTCGAATAACGGTGAGATTTTGATGACATAAAAACTTCAATAAAACTTAAATAACAAAGTTATTTAATATAACAAAAACGAAAGAATAATTATTGGCTTGGGAGTCCGGCGGGTGCTAACGTTAAAATCTGAAGTAGCTATAATACGGCACCGGAATTAAGAGGGTTTAAATAATAAACAATAATATATATATACTATATATATATATATATATATATATATGCAGTGGAGAAAAATACAAAGTGGCGGAAGCACGCCTGTAGCCAAGGCCGGGGCTATCAGGGACGTGCCCCAGTTGCCCATCGAGCTATTTATATACCAGATATATATATAGAACAGCCTGCAAAAGGGTTGCTGGTATCTAACTGGAAGGAGACCCACACGCTGAACGTATGTGACGATGTGTGGAACCGGCCAGGCCAGTAACCTAGTGTCCTACCCCGCCTTCAAGTGGTGCAGGCTGAGCTTTCTATTTATGTGGCAAATTAATATTTGCTGCACGGATAGAAAGGCGGAAGGGGAGGGCTAATTCACCAACCCGTCTAGCCAGCGTGGTGAAATTATGGCTAATTCCTCCATTATGTTGACACACCAGAAACCATGGCCCCTAGTCTCCAGGTGCTGGAGTGCTCCTGATCAAGGCAGCGGTCAGTGTGGCATGAAAGCAGGGGGTGCTAAGAATCACTGGAATGGCCCAGGCTGCCGTTTGTTATTGACCTTGGCAACGTATAATGGACGATCCCTTGCTTCTGAAGCAAAACTTCAGGAATTGGAAGAAGAACTTGACAAGATCAAATGGGACATTATAGGACTCAGTGAAGTTAGAAGAAAAGGTGAAGAGTTGGTGGAACTTAAAAGCGGACATTTGTTTTATTATAGAGGAACGGAAACTGGAAGAACAAGTGGTGTTGGCTTCTTAATCAACAAAAGAATTAAAGACTACCTTCTTGAAGTCGAAAGCACGTCAGATCGAGCAGCGAGGCTCGTTGTTCAACTAACCCAGCGATACCAACTTCAAATAGTACAGGTATATGCACCAACATCAAGCCATACCGACGAAGAGGTTGAAGAATTTTATGAAGAAATCAAAGAGTTACACACCAAAGGGAAACAACATATCAAGCTCATCATGGGGGATTTTAATGCAAGAATTGGACAACAGGAACAAGGAGAGACATCGGTTGGTAAATACGGATACGGGGAAAGGAATGAACGTGGCGATCAACTCATAGAATTTGCCGAAGCTGAAAATCTTAGCATCATGAATTCATTTTTTAAGAAGAAACTACAAAGAAAATGGACATGGAAACACCCCAATGGAGGAACCAGCGAAATTGACTATATACTGGCAAACAAGAAATCAATTATTGAAGATTGCAGCGTACTGAACAGATTTAATACTGGAAGTGATCATCGAATGGTGAGATGTAAAATGCACTTAAATACTAAACTAGAAAGGCAGAAGCTCATTAGGAAACAAGTATGTAAGAGGTGATTAAAGAATTAAAACGAAAATACGAGGCATCAAGTTAATAAAAATCGCTTTTCTGCCACTGAAGGATTATTGAAGAAGTTGACATCTCAGAAGCAAATGAAAACATTGTTAAGACAATAATTGAAACTGCTGGGGAAATTGGTGGTGTAATATGTAAAAAGCAGAATAGCAAATTATCTGAGAAGACGAAACAGCTCATGAAAAGGCGAAGACTTATGAAGGTGGACAATCAAAATACCAGTTCTAGGATCGAGTATGTAGAACTTGCGCAAAAACATGAAAGAAGATATAAGAAAATTCAATTGTGAGTTAGTAAGGAAGGCCATTGAAAGCAACAAGAGCCTTAGGGTTGTTAAAGGGAGTTTGTCTATTGGGAAGAAACACATCATTGCATTAAAAGGAGAGGATGGCACTGTAACAAGAAATAGGGAAGAAATACTTAGAAGAGTTGAAGAATTCTACAGAAAGCTGTATGAGGGAAACAGTGGATTAAACGAAGACTCTGAGATAGTCGAAGGAACAGCTCCTAAAATCTTAAAAGAAGAAGTAGCATTTGCAATAAAAAGTATGAAGAAAGGAAGATCCCCTGGCGATGATGGCATTACATTAGATATCTTAAAAGAAGCTGGAGAACATGTAGAAGACATACTCGCAAAATTCTTTACCAAATGCCTCAACAGTGGTAACATACCAAACCAATGGGATTCTGCAACAGTAATTCTTTTGCATAAAAAAGGTGATAAAGAGGATTTGAAAAATTACCGACCAATTAGCTTGTTACCTGCTATTTATAAAATCTTCACAAAAGTGCTAACACATCGCCTGCAGAAAAAATTAGATGCAGCTCAACCAAGAGAACAAGCTGGATTTCGAAGTGGATTCAGTACAGTGGACCATATTCAAGTATTAAGAGAATTAATTGAAAGAACACATGAATATGAACTTCCATTGTGTGTTGCATTTATTGACTATGAGAAGGCCTTTGACTCTATTAAAACATCAGCAGTCATCAACTCTTTAAGATCAACAGACATTGAGGATGTGTACATTGACATGGTGAAACGTGTGTATAAAAATGCAAGTGCAAAATTTCGGTTACATAAAGATACCAAAACTATCAAAATTGGTAAAGGTGTGAGGCAGGGAGATACCATTTCTCCAAAACTTTTTACTTCAGCTTTACAGATGATTTTTCAGCAGATAAATTGGAATAACAAGGGAATAAAAATAAATGGTGAATATTTAAATCATTTGCGGTTTGCTGATGACATTGTTATTTTTTCAACGAACCCATCAGAACTCCAAGACATGGTACAGGAGCTCTCAACTAGAAGTAAAGAAGTTGGACTCAAGATGAACCTACAAAAAACTAAGATCATGTTCAATAATTTCGTAGAGGAAACAAAAATACAAGTTGACAACATTGAGCTAGAAATTGCTGATTCATATATTTACCTTGGCCAGCTGATTTCAATGGATGGCAACATTATGAAAGAACTCAACAGACGTATTAAACTTGGCTGGAGTGCATTTGGAAGAAACAGTTTTATCCTGAAGGGGAAATTGCCTTTGTGTCTAAAAAGAAAGGTCTTCAACCAGTGTGTATTGCCAGTCCTCTCTTATGGATCAGAGACATGGAGTCTAACAGTTGGAGCAATACGAAAGTTACAGACAACGCAAAGGAGCATGGAGAGGTGCATGCTTGGAATAACTAGGAGAGATCGAAAAAGAAACACTTGGGTGAGAGAGCAAACTAGAGTAGAGGACATCATTGTTAAAGTAAAAGGGCTGAAATGGCGATGGGCTGGGCATATTGCAAGAAGAACTGATCAACGATGGACAACAGAAATTCTGAACTGGATTCCAAGAGACCACCGAAGACCTAGAAAACGTCCTCAAACTAGATGGGTGGATGAAATAAGAAAACAGGTTGGGGTGACGTGGAAACGAATGGCCCAGGATAGACTTGTGTGGAAAGCATTTGGAGAGACCTTCATCCAGCAGTGGATAGATAATGGTTGAATATGATGATGATGATATATAGAACAATCCCTGGATATCCTTTGCCCCACATGCCCTTTGCCTTGTTTCAGTTGCCCCTTCCTCCTGGCTACGGGCCTGGGCAGAAACAAGCAATGTTTTTTCCCGCTGGCTTTTAATGGCATTTCACGCACGTTGTTTCGCGCAGCAGTCTAACAGGAACGGGCAATATGACGTAGGTTTTTGTACTTAAGCAGACGTAGGTTTTTCACGTAGGTTGACGTTGATTTTTCCTTAAGGCCATCGGCTGGATAATTTGGCATACACGATCATTAAACGATTTGATACACTGCAAGCACCCACGTTCAAAATTTGATCGGTGTATGTAAGTTTTCACCCGTTTTAATTTTCGTTGAAGTTATCAAAATAATGCCACAATGTTTTTCTTCCGTATATATTTTCTTAATGATATCACTTCAAAATTAATTAATTTAGAAGTTTGGTTATAATACTTCAATTTTTTTTAATATTTCCTTCGATAAACTAGAGCTTCTAGAATTAAACGCCGGTGCACCAGCCGCCATTTTCCTGCACACTTCCGGTTTCATTTACCTTGGCGATAAAGGTTTTCCACTTTAGAGCAATGATCGCTATTTTGGCATAAAAATAATCAACACTTCGCGATTACCCGACGAATGTAAAGATTGGCGCAAATTTTAAGATGTCGCCAATAAATACAATTTGCAACCCTAGCTTAGTTTTCGATTAATGTACATTTGTACAATTATAACACAAATAATCAAAACAAACTTACATTGTACGTGATATCTGTACATGACGGCCAGATATCCAAACATTTTATGTTTATTCCTCCAATCAAGGGTTTATCCAGGATTCATAAACTGGGGGGTATTCAAGATTTTTAGGGGGAGTGTGGCTTAGATTTTGTATGTGTTTAAATTTCATTAAGGGGGTGTATAAAAAATCTGGAGGGGTGGGTGTTGGGGGTGTGTGTATAAATCCCTGCCTCGAATGATTAGAACAATTCTCAGCGGAACACCCATCCATTTCACCCTATTTTATTAAAAATAACACACTTGTAAATCACTCAACTTTAACGCAGCAGTGAATGGGATCACGTGATACGATGGCAGGAAAATGGCGGTTATGCGCCAGGTTCTTTTTTTTTTATGAGCTTTACGATGAACAGTTTAATTTTCGGGTTAACCGGTCAGGGGCCCCGTTACAACTGGTTAAAAAGGAATCCACTGTTTATTTTGTTTTAAAAACGAAGAAATATATGTTGTTTTAATCTCGTTTGAAAGTAAATTTTCAAAGAAATGAAACCTTTTTTTCTTTTATGATTTCTTTATTACAAAATTCCGCGATGTACCAACGTATGTGGTAATTATTTGAAATAAGCTCCTGCTGTGTCCAAAATGTCTGATTCGATAAATTCCTGGTGGTGTATTTTCCGGTATTTCCCAGGAAATTATGGCTTCACTGTGGCCCAAGATTGGATTTGTTCTCTGCCAATGGTACCTGTAAATAAAAATACCGCACTGTATCAAAACTCGTGTTATAAATGGCTAAATTATACCAAAATTTAAAAATATTCCACCATTTTTAGTTTTCGAACAATAAACCAAACGAAATTTTGTAAGCAGGTTGGTTGTATTCTTTATGGTACAAGGACCACAATGGCCATTCTGCGCCAACACGGATTTTTTTTTTATAAGCAGACGATTTCGAGAACAAGTGCACTGTTGCCATCGTTGCAGATTATTTTTATAATTAACGTATTCATCACACTTCACTAACGGCACATCTTGGAAAATTTAGCCAAAAAATTCAGGCAAAAAAGTAGGATTAAGAATTCAAATGATAACTTATGACTATGGAGATTTCAGAATTATGTACATATGATTAATTTTCCTCCAAATTTGGAAGAAAGAATTGAGACGAATAAAATTGCCCAAGGCGTAACATACTTCGTTTCCCAGTTGGCATCTGTCGCTACAACCATCCATTGACGAGTATCCGGATTTAGCTTTTCCACCGTTAAAAATGTACCATTCAGCTAAAGAAAAACAAAAAACAATTCATTCATTTATTTATTTTGTATAAGATGACGGGAGTGGAGGCCGCCGATTAGCAGCTTTGTATTCCCAGCAAAAGAGCATATAACTTGCTATGACGATTGAAAGACAAGTTTGTAGTGAAAAATCCAGATTTTGCCCGAAAATTTTGTCTCGTATCACAGGAAACCCTTGCACTAAAACATAATTTTTTAAAGTTTGTAATAATTTATATTATATTTAAATTATTTAATTTTATTTTTCAATGTTAGTGTGGAAACTTGTGTTTTTACGAACTAGACGACTCAACGAACTATCACGGTTCCTGAAAACTTATATCATAGGATTCTGATGGTAACTCCCATTTACGAACTTTTGAATTTGTGATTTCTTTGGTGTCCGTACGAGCTCATGAAATCGAGAATCTAGTGCAATTAAAATACAAAATATTAATACTGTTTAAAACAGTTCCTTTGGCTCTAGGAAAATTGACCACAATGCAAAGAAATATAATTTTACTTTACTTTATAGCATTGAAATTCATTTATCAAATGATTTTGTTGTAAGGTATGTACCTCATCGGGCTACGTCGAGTTTAGATATTTTGGTTATCCGTAACTGTCGCAAAAAAAAAAGTTTTTAATTTAAAATTAAAAAAAAAAGTGACCCTACTACAAATGTTTAACAAAATGTTAATCAAGCTGGAACTAAACGCAACAAGTCTTGCGTTCTTCTTTGATCCATTATGGACCCCAAAACTCCAAGTTACTAGGAATTCATTACGGTGAATTATTTTTTTAAACGTTTTTTTAAATTTTTAATATTATTTATTTTTTCACTTTTTGATAACATTTTTCTACTTTCTATGTTTTAATTTATTATTGGTGAGATAAAATACCTCTTTTCTAAGCAAAAATATTACTTTGACACATTTTTATAGCAGCGCGCCTAGCAAAGTTCTTTGGCGAAAAGTAGACCGATGGTACCGTTAGAATTCAAGGGAGCTGACGTCACAAACGGGTTGATTCATTACAGTAGAGGGAAAAACGTCATTACAGGGCTGGTTTTTCGCGAATGTTTGTCTGAGCCAAAAATCAGTTCTAAAATGACGTCATCTCCTCTATTGTAATGAACTAGCCCGTTTGTGACATCAACTCCAGTGAATTCTAACGGCACCATCGGACAACTTTTCGCCAATGAACTTTACTAGGCGTGCTACTATAAAAACGTGTCAAAATAATATTTACGGTAACATCGGTCAATTTTCCGCGCACGAAGTATACGTGATAGTTTTTTTTTTTTGAGTATTTTTCCTGAAATCATCATCCAAATATGCGTATGATACATCCTTCACTTTGAATAAAAAATGCTATTGCAGACCTGTGTTATTATTAATGTGGTGTTATTATAGTAGTTTCTCACTAATTTGGCAACTCATTTCATTGGAGGAGTGTTAGATTACTATGTGCGCATGGAAAACTTAACTCTTTATATACCGGGTGAGTTTTTTTTTAAACTAGAGATATCGAAGTATCTCAAGAAATAAGCATCGTACGAAAAAAGAAAAAGAGATAAAAACTCATATTTTCATATTTCAATCCAACCCCATAAAAATTTGACCGTTCCTGCCGCCCCTTAGGGGTGGACGGGGCGGGAGAACTTTAAAATTTCAAATAGGAACCCTTATGTTTTATTGTAGATTCGGATTCTACGGGAAAAAATATGTAACTGTTGTCTGAAATATTTTTTTCTGATTCGCGATTAGTGGCGCTATGATCGGTGTAAATTTATTAAACTTCGATTTTTTTTTTTTAATGGGAATCCCCATATGCCAATGAAATGTTTCAGCGTTGATGAATTGTTGACAAGGCAGAACTTGTTTTCGGTGTATTCTCTTGCTATCGGGAACGCTTTATTTCGGCGAGTCCTTTTGCCTCTCATCATCAGGGTGCTCTCATCATTCTAGTTAGTAAATACCGGAAATGTTGACCTTTAACTTCGATGCATTTATAAGCGGGTCGTTTGCCCGATAAATCACCTGTCCGGAGCTTGGTTATGATGATCATGATGAATATGAACTTGGTTAAAACGAGCATGAAGAGGACGAGCATGATCGTTGTAACCGAACTCATATTCATTATGCTCGTTATGATCGAACTCATATCCATCATGCTCGTTGTAATCGAACTATAACGCTAATTATGCATATGAGTTCGGCTATAACGAGCATGATGGATATGAGTTTGGTTATAACGAACATGATGGAAAGGACAGCATTCTCGTTATAACCTAGCATGCTCGTTATAACCGAACTCACACCCATCATGCTCGTTATAAACGAGTTCCTATTCAGCATGCTTGTTAAAATTGAGTTCACATACATCATGCTCGTTACCACCTTGTCGGGCAAATCCGAATTTTTGATTTGTTTTTTAAACTGAGTTTAAATCAATTCTTTAAATAAGTCAATTGTTTAAATCTGTTTTTTAATCAAAATGATTTAAATTGATTTTTCAATGTTTAGGAAATATAATTTAAAATAAAAATGACTTTCTTTTTATCATTTTCTAAAATATAGTATAGGCAAAAACAACTCATGGTCTAAATAAGACACAAAAAAAAACGTTTTAGAAGCGTATTTATGTCAAGATTGAGTTCAGCTCCACGCAGCTTTGGCGATAAAGCTCAAAGTCTTCGGGAGTGAACACGATGAAATTCCACCGTGTTCACTCCCGAAGAAGGGCGAACTTTTATCGCCCGAAACGCGTAGATTGAACTCAATCTTGCCATAAATACGCTTCTAAAACGTTGTTTTTTGTCTCTTATTTATATTGCGTATTGTTTCGTCGAATATTTCCACGAACTCATGGTCTATTCCCAAAGGTCAAAATTGGCTGTATTAGGTATTTCCATAATCTAACATAACATAAAGAAACATCCAAATAGAAATTGTAACAAATAGCAAGCAATTCAAGCAAGACAAAACAGCACTCAAAGATATAAACTGATATGTATAACTAGAAGATTTCGTTTCATAGGCCCGCAGTTGATAGCGCCACCTTACGGTACAAATATCAGGATGACATTTATTGAACCAGTTCTGCACCGATTCTTTATCAGAACTGAAAAAGGGGAGTTGGCTCACTTATCTATCTTGCATCATGGTCTGCTGTAAGTTGGGCGCAAGTATTTCTGATTCGCTCAATCATGTTTGCACGAGTTGTTGGCACTTGCTGGTAAACTTTATCTTTCAGGAAACTCCATAAAAATAAATCTGGAGACGTGAGGTCTAGTGATGTGGCAGGCCAATCTACAGTAGACATGTTTGAGTTGTATACAATCATTTGAATTGAGGATTAATAAATGCATCAAAGTTAACGATCAACATTTTCGGCACTTATTAGAATGATGAGAGGACCCCGATGGTGAGAGAACATACGGGAAACAAATTCTGTCTCATCAACATTCGATCAGCGTTGAAACATTTCAATGACATGGGAAAACATAGGGGTTCCCATCTGAAATTTTAAAGTTTCTCCAGCTCCACACCTGGTGGGGAGAAGGAATGGGCAAATTATATGAGGGTGGATTGCCCCCTCGAAAATATGTTATAACATTTTGTTTCGTACGATGCGTATTTCTCAAGAGATTTCGATGTGTCAAGTTAAAAAACTCACCCGCTATAGTAATTTTCTTATACCTACGCTTGAGCACAGACTAGAGCTTTTAATATTAATATATAGGAGAAAAGGCCTAGAAATCGTCTGGCCTAGGGTCGTTCCGTCAGATCTGGAGCGCCTTAACCACAAGACAACTAAAGCACAGAAACGACACTCTCTTTTTGCGTATATAAGGTTATTGCAAGATAGTATTAACCTTTACAAGGATAACACAATGGCCAAATGGTCAACATACAAAGCCACCGGCGCAGGCATTTTGTAATTTTTTGCGGGGGGGAATTTTTACATATCGTAATTTCCTGACACTCACACTTGAACTCAGACTAGATCAGTGGTTTCCAACTGGTGGTCCGCCAAAGAGTCCCAAATGGTCCGCGAGACGGGTCATTATTTAAAAAGAAATAATAATTAATAAAAACGCTTATAAAAATATGATTATTAAATGTTAAAATTAAATATAAAAATGAAATTGATAGTACATTTGCAATATTTTGCCCACCCCCCACTTCTTGAAGAAAAGCTGCTACGCTGTTGCATGTAGGGACTTTCTGGTGAAATGTAGAGACTTTCTATTGCTGCCACTAGGGATTTGACCTTGACAGCACTGCTTTGTTTGACGTCACTATTGGTAACACTTATTTCTGTATATTTATTTATTTCCCCTAAGAAAGACCCAGCCCCTATTTTTTTTTTATCAAGGTCTTGCAGTCAACTCGTGTAGGGACGGATTTAAAGGTCATTCGGGGGGCGATTAATGACTTGAGTTTTGAAAATGATACCTAAATGGACCTTTACCTTGCATCTTTTCAATGTTAAATTTTCATTCAAGGGGGAAAGCGATCACCACCCCGACTTCCAAAATCCTCCTCTAAATTCGTGAGAATTTTTCGAAGTGGTCCGTGGGTAAAACTGAAGTGGAAAAGTGGTTCGAGGTATAAATTGAGTTGGGAACCACGGGACTTGATCTTTTTATTATATAGGAATATAGGAGAAAAAGGGACAATCGCCTGGCTTAACTAGGGTTTCTCCTTTAGATCCGGAGCTCTTTAATCGTTAGGCCACCAAAGTACATGAAAGACGCTGTCTTTCTCCGTATATTCTATTTTTTTTTATTTGCTCATGGCATTACATGGAAGCGTAACCCTGACTCTTTTAGGCGACAGGTGGAAGCTGAATTATCGAAAGAATCTACGGTACTTTTTTATAGTTGAACCGAGCAGATGGCGCCACCTTATGAGTAAAGGTAAGAAAGTTTTTGCGAAAAAATTGTGTAATATATTCGTTAAAAATAAAGTTTGAGGTTCTAGCATTAACGCAGAGTTTTCAAAATTATTGGGGAGGGAGGGGGGCAAGCACATATTTTGGCAACATACATTAGTGTATGTAAAATTACAATTTATTTTAAATTATTGGCGGAGGCTCGGGGCCTACTGGCCCATATATCTCTCACCCATGCGTTTTAGAATACACAACGGAACGGACAATTAGCAGTGCCGTATTTCCCAATAGGCTATAGGCTATAGACTAGGGCGGCAAAATTTTGTGTATTGAGTCTGATATAACAAAATCAATACCATATGATATACTCGTGTTTATAAAAATTGCAACACCATGAAGGACTCGTCCGAATTGAATGAAATTTAATGTACAAACGACCTGTGTTGATACAAATAAACGATTAAAATTACAAAGCAAAAAAAAAAACCAATATTACATGTCGGAAATCAGTATTTGGTGAAGCCACCACGCGCTGCAATAAGTGATGCTATACGACGTGGCATGGAATCAAACAGATGTTGAATGTGTGCCTGAGGAAGAGCATTCCAGATTGCTTGTATGCGACCCCAAAGTTCATCTGTAGTAGCTATGGGACGAGGATCACGAGCGAGACGCCGACCAACGAAATCCCACACATGTTCAATCGGCGACATATCCGGCGAATAGGCAGGCCAAGGAAGAAGCTGTATCTGTTGTGATGAAAAGAAGTCTTGAACATTCCTGGCAATATGTGGGCGGGCATTGTCCTGTTGAAATACAGCTCCGGGAATGCCTTGAAGGAAGGGAACAACTTCGGGCTCCAGAACTTCATTGATGTACCGGTTGCTGTTAAGATTACCCACAATTCGTAGCAGCTGAGATCGTCCATGATACGCAATCACACCCCCAGATCATAACGCTGGGGGTTCGTCCACTATGACGTTGGATAACGCACTCCGGAAGGTGGCGTTCACCGGTATAGCGTCTAACACGGATGCGGCCATCACTGTACCCCAAATTAAAGCGGGATTCATCAGAAAACACCACTTGTTGCCAATCAGCACGCCAGTCTCTATGTCCATGAGCCCATTGTAGCCGCAGGCGCCGGTGGTTTTGCGTCAGGAGGATCCTGTATAAAGGAACTCTTGCACGCAGTCCACGATGCAGTAGACGCTGACGAATTGATGAAGCACACAATGATACACCTGTAGCAGTGCATCAACGTTCTGCCAACTGTCCAGATGAAGCAAAACGGTCCGTCACCGCCATGCGGACCAGGTGTCTATCATCCCGTTCTGACGTCACCTTTCCACATCCACTCCCAGATTTCTGAGTTGTCTGGTTCTTTACCGAGTTATCCGGTACTTTAAGTGGATAGTAAAAAGTGTTTCTTATCGCCTTTCTCTTTGCTGCATTTTTTTTTATCGTCTGTATAGGTGAGGGACCTGGAACCACTTTTTCACTCACGGCCGGTTGTTCACAAACGAAACAAAAACACAAATCACGTTTTTCACTGTCGTATCCTGAAAGCCAGGTAGGTACTAACATAATGAAGCAAGAACTCCGACAATTATCGCGATAGTGAGTAGTAGTGGGAAATATATGGCGGTACAGGTGTAATGTTTTCATCCAGGGTATCAGCGAAATAATCTGACACACATTAAGCTCACAATTCAGTGAACGAACTGTAGATGCGAACTCTGAATAGCATATTGTAGATAGCCCGGTGGAAGATGAGTTTCTTTTCTTGTATTTTCAAAAACAAAACATTTTTTATAAAGGCGGACACAGGGGTCATGAACCCCCAATAATTTTTCACTGCAAAATTCCACTTGATAAATGAAGGATGTTATTTCAAGACCATATGAAATTCTGTTCTGGACCCCAAAATGAAAGTCTGTGTCCGCCCCTGATTTTTTCTCTTCAACGGTGAGTTCTATTGCCTTTATTTTAATTTTATTTGATTCTGCATGCAAAAAAAAAAAAATCATAAATCGACACCCCACACTTCCACCTTCGAAGAAATCAAATTTTTGTAAATTCCTCCCTCCCCCACAAATCTACTTTCACCCCCCGTTCATTAGGGACTCTTCGGATTCTTAAATTGCATTATGAATAGGAGTTATAACCAAAGTTTCGTGAACGTACCGAATTTGTCCTGTACTATAGTGGAAACTTCCGATAAATATTAAATTCATCACTATAGTGTTTAACCTCAAGTAAGTTTCTTACCAAGTATACAGTTTTGGCGGAATAACAATCTTTTCATAGAATATAATATGCTCGAATCTACATCTATTAAATTATTTGAAAACTTTCACCCTGATTTTAAATTTGATCATTCCACAACAGCGCCATCTATTGACAATTATTAAAATTATTGAACTTTACATTGATAGCCGCACACACTAAATATTAACGATTAAGAATATTACCGACACTTCGTTAAAATATTTGTCATATGTGAAAAAACAATTGATAATTATAGAATAATAAAAGGATAATGCGGAGTTTGCAGAAAAATTGTAGATAAATTTATTTTTTTGACAGTAAATTACATTGATGGCCATTGAATTTTTTGCACTTGGAAGAAACGCATACCGATTAAGGGCTGACTCAGAATTTTTTTTTTCTACGAGAGTTTGGGGGGTTACAGATCTAAGAACTAATAAACCTTTTCCATAAAATTTTTTATTGGGTTTGGGTAAGTAAAGTAAGTTTGTTATTTTCGGAGACGACCCCTGTATCTGCCCTTACCGTTGGTAGTGAAAAACCACAATGCCAAGTAATAGACAGAAAAGAGGCTTCATTTCCAGAAGTTTCACTCATATGCAAATCTGGGGGAAAAGCCCACGGGCACAAGGATCTTAAGGGTAAAGCTTAAAACTCAGGTATTTGGTTAAAAGCCACTAGCTAGCAGGGCCCTTTTTATTAGAGGCTACAAGACATTTAAATACTGCAGCCTTAGAAGGTTGGTTGGTTGTTTGGATTTTTTATGGCGCAAGAGCATCTGGGCTATACTGCGCCAATGCCTTAGAAGGGTTTGTTTGATCAACATTTTTCATAAAAAAATAGTAAGTAGTTTGTGGATTCAGAATGTAACCTCCCTGCAGAGTCAAAACAGACAGGATTGCATTGGGAAACAATAAAGTGGCGAGTGTGTACGGTGACTGAAGTCGTATTTTTAATCGCCATTCCCCAATATTTAGTTGCCCTGGGGCCAGTGGCGACCGTGAATTTTAACCTTCACTTAAGGGGTGGGACTTTAGTAACTTAAACATAATTGGTTGGAGGCTAGATCTGTTAAACTGCACAGGGGCCCTGTAAATTTTGTCCCCTGCTCTACATGCAAACATCCGTGTACAAAGAAGACACACATTAGGCCTATTTGTATTTTCTAAATAAACATGCGAGTTCAGAAACCTAAAAAATAAAAAAAAAGTTTAAAAAAAAAAAAAAATTGCCTTACCTGCAAATCATTTCTTGGATGACCGCTAACAAAACTGACTGTAACTTCTGAGCCCTGAAAACGGGAGTAGAATTATATAACAAAATAAAATAATTTTTCAGTAGTTAAAATTTTAACTGTGACGGTATTATGTCTGTTACTGTACAGTGCAATTTAATAAAGTTACATACAGTACAATTTAATAAAGTTACATACAGTACAATTTAATAAAGTTACATACAGTACAATTTAATAAAGTTACATATAGTACAATTTAATAAAGTTACATACAGTACAATTTAATAAAGTTACATACAGTACAATTTAATAAAGTTACATACAGTGCAATTTAATAAAGTTACATACAGTGCAATTTAATAAAGTTACATACAGTACAATGGTAATACATTACATTATAGTAAAATGATGATTTAAGGCTATTTTTTTATATTTAGGAAAAAAAAAATCCAAAAGAGCCGTTTTGTCTTCGTTTCGGTCGCGTTAATGGAATATTTTCTTCCATTTTTTCAAGAAATGGAAACGAACTGATTTCTATGTTAGGTGAGATATACCTGCGAAGGACATTTAGAGCATTGCTGATGTCTTCGAAACTTGGACGGTGAGGGAATAATTCTTTCTATATTTTATATATAATCCAATGTATTTGAATCAACCAGTTTTCTTTTTACTATCTCATAATAAATTTGATCCAAACTTCTTAATTCCGTCACTAAAACATCTTGGCGAGAATAGAAGGGCAAGGCTAAACGTCGGTAAAAAAACTGGGTCGTTACTCAGAAATACATTAACACCAATGAGTATTTGCGGGGGTCACAAAATACGGCCGTTAAACGAAAAGTTTCGTTACTTTGAAGAGAGTTCGCTGTAGTTGGAGAGATTTTTGCGATTCTGCACTTTACAAATGAAAGTATCCAGACAAATTAAAACTCAATTTTAATGTGTATTATTTTAGTACTATAGTTCGTATTTTTTATGGACGGGCTATTACAGTTTTCTTAATTTATACGTATTTTTTAGGTTAAAAAATGTGAAGTGCTTTAATTATTGGAAAAGCATTTTATTGTACTTTCATTCTTGACGCATTTGAGGATATTCTGTCTTATTTAAACCTTCTAATAAAACTTTGGTCAACTAAGCTATCACAAATATGTACTGAAAAGGTACAGACACTTATAAAAGGCTTTTCGCTGGGTGATGATAGATGGCAGCACGGTTCCACGGTTACATGTGTCGAGATTGAACCATCTGGATGGACTCGTGCCGTACTCCACTCTGATCTTTCTCAGTTTTGAGGAAGAAAGGCCATCACCTCCGAAACAATGCTTAACATCTTACATCAAATTTAATTGTATTAGTCGCATTTTTATTATTAATCACATCACAATATGACCAGGCCCCGCCCCAGAGTTTTCGGCGGCCTAGGCGACGAGTACACCTGGCGCCCTCTCTGCAGCACATGACGATCTATTATAAACTCTAACCACTTTTCGCAAGACGTGGCGAAGGGTAAATAGGAGTGGGTATGATATTTCCATATTCCGGCAACATTTTGAGAAATGGGGTAAATAAAAACGTAAAGTGAGCTGTTTCACGCACGAACATTTTATTTTTTTAATTCATGTAATCGAAAAAAGTGAATGAAAAATAGAAGAAAGCTACACAAGATATAAACAACGACAGCCCCCCCCGACTCATCCTATAAATGAACAAACTCTACGTGCCTTTCGTAAGGTAAAGTCGTCGATGATGTGTCATCGTATTTCAACTCTTGGGCAAAGTCATTTTCGATTGAGAAAAATGCCAGGTAATTGAACTTTTTCTGGCCTAGGCATGATCTCAAATAAATTTTTATTAATTTAAGCTTCGAAAAAGATCTTTCCGCTGTGGCCACTGACACAGGAATTGTCAAAAACATTCGAAGAGCGACCCACGCGTTAGTATATGTGTCTTGTTAAAAAGTACCTTTGAGTGTAGGAAGCAACTTCTTTGGGTGTTTTTGCCACTCCGGAAATGAGATTCTGTAAATTGCATAATTCTACTGCCATCTCTTCAGCATTGATATCAGATTGACAACTACTTTTCGTACCCTCAGTTGCCGTCTGCGTTAAAACACTTTGCAACTTTTTGCAGTTCTCCGCTAATGAGTCCCTATCCAATTTCTCAAGATCATAAAGGAAAGACTAATTTACGTTCATTTTGTCGAGCTGCTCAAATCGTTCCTTCACTGAAGAAAGCGCTTGATCTATAAGTGGATTGAAAAAATTTATTCCAAACACCGTTTCTGGATCTGCATTTATTGAAACCTCGTCAGAATGTTCACAATGAAACATTGGTTTCTTCCGACGAATTCTAATTGTTTTAAACACAGGTTCAATATCCAACGGGTCTGCCAACTCGTGAGCGTCAACCTTGGCGCCTTTAAGTCTTCCATCCCTATATTGAGTCAAGAACATTTCCACTTCTTTTAAAAGTCTGACTCGAGGATGTCACACGTAGGTGATTACATTAATTTGTTTATGTGATTGACACGGAAAAGATCGTATCAAATTAGCAGTGAAATAAGGAAATTGTAATCTGCTATGTGATGTTCTGTAGACAATGTGCCTCACTCCGTGCATCGTCATCTTGAGACATATTCTGAAAGATCAATCAGCGCCTCCTGAATATCACTTATCTGGTACTTTTTCAGAATAACTAGCACTTTTACAGAATTAATTCTGGCTTCCCATTTTGTAACGGAAAGTGGTTTAAAATAGTTAGACCTTTAACTTGAGAACGAAAAATCTCCCGCCTGTTTACTGACCCCGAGAGAAAAAAGTAGATGCGTTGGACGATTATGAATAGAGACACTGTGACGACGGACGATTTAGCAACATCACTGAGTGCTAAATTTAGGGAGTGACACCCACACGGAATGTACACTGCTGTATTATTCATATCCAAGGTATGTCTCTGAGCGCTAGCATGCTTCCCTTTCATGTTAGATGCATTATCGTATCCCTAACCTCAATAGTTATTAAGCTGCAGATTATTTTGGTGCAAAAAATCTGACAACAATGCTCTCAATACTTGGCCAGTTAAGTCTTTGGTTTTCAGGAACCTCATGAAACGTTCAAAGGGATTGACAGAATCTTTGGCGGTTTCCACATATCTTAATGTTACAGACATATTTGTTCAATATGACTCGCATCCGGTGTGCAGTCGAAGATAAGTGAATAATATTTGGCCATAACTATTCTAGACTTGATTTCATATTTAACTTTTGCCCTCCTATCAAGTTATTGGCGCAGTATAGCCCAGATGCTCTTGCGCCATAAAAAAGCCAAACAATCAATCAATCTCCTATCGAGTTAAGGATTTCATCTTGAGTATTCTACCCAAATAGTGAGTCTGTTTCATTTGTCCTGCTGTGATCCTACGAATATGTTCCTATAACACATGGTCGAACTGTCCCAGTAGCTGGACAAGTTGAAGGAGATTTCCATTGCGTTCTTCAAATAACTTGCTGGAGGTTCCATTTAGAGCAGAATTAGTTTTGGCAAGATATTGAAGAATTGCTACCAGTCTCTTTAGAACATCTCTCCAGTGCCTTCTTTCTGCATCAATTTGTTTCTGAATAGCGTCATCAGTTCCCTTGTTTTTTTCTAACCTTCTTTCTGATTCGATTCATTGGTTATATGCTCCGATATGACAAATTGCTGCTTCATGTTGTTTGAGGGCTATGTGTGTGTAGGTTTCTCCAGTCCTTATTTCTGACTTTTATAAGGCTACCGCAATTGTCTCTTCCAAATAATTTGCAAGAGAAGCAGAAAACAGCATCAACATTCCACGAATACACACACTAACCATCGGCGTTGTACTTATTCACCATTTTGCAGAATTCTAAAAAACAAATTTGCAGAGAAACAGCGACTGTTTGCATAATGTAGGTATTTATCGGATTTCCACTGCTTTGGTCCTAAAATCACTAAATAATCACGAGTACTAGCATCCATTTGTAACGCCCAAGCTGATGGATCTGACAGATCCTTTTTATGGTTTTCAATTTCTGCAACTGGAGGGTCAGACTCGGTTTGTATCAGGCAAACTTGAAGATTAGTTTCGGCAAGAAGCACCGATGCTTGGGTCTCATCAGATCGTGGGTAGAACGCTTGCTCAGTCTGTTCCAACAGCGGTGCATTATCAACATGTATATGGCTTACTTCCTCTACGTGCGATGAGCTTCCCGACACCGGACTTCTAGAAGTCTCTGTTTCCGAAAGAGTTTCACGCTTAAAAAATTTATTAAAAGAAGCAGACAGTTTCTTGGTTTCTTCTTCCTTCTTAACCTTTCTTTTTCTATACTCATATCCTGATAGCTTTGTTTTTCTCAAAACGAAACATAAATTACGCGTTAAAATCCTAATTGCAGGTGTACGATGTTTCACAAAATTCAAGATGGCGATTTGTTTACAAACGCAACGCATTTGAGGTGTGAAAAATGGTTCACTCCCTTTGCCTTCTACAAGGAAAAGGAATTAAATAAAAGTGAAACTGCGGTGGCTAGTGACTAAGGACCGAATCTGAGAATAAAAAATCTTACTTTTGGAAATATTAATCTTTTTGCAACTTTAAAATATGAAAAGTTGTTCCCGTCTCAGATAAAAGATTTAAAACAAAATAAGTTTAGCCTTGCAATATTGAATTTTTTTTAAACAAAATATAGATGTGATGAATTTTGATCCTGTCGGAAATGGCCTTCGTGGTGCCCTCCCAAAATCGGCGCCCTAGGCGGCTGCATATGTGGCCTGGAGCGGGCCCTGAATATGACATTTTGTGGAAGTCTGTATTCCAGTAGCTTTCAAACTTTTTGTTATTCAATACCATTTCTTAAAATGTGCTTAGCCTTGGAGAACCTCAGGGGCGGACTGGGATGCCGGCCCTCGGGCTGGTGCGCCTTCATGGGCAATAGGACTCGCGTCTTCGAATGGACAACGACACGCGCCCTCTGAAAATCCAAGGTATGCGCCCTTTGAGAGGACCCCGTCCACCTCTGGAGAACCTCCACCTATAAATATTATTTGAGGAGTTATTGTTCACCACTGTTCGAACATTGACATAAAAATAAGGAATAAATTAATGTAAAAAGGTAGGTAGTATTTTTTACTATTGCAGGATACTGTAGTTATATAATTAACACCAAGAGGTTATTGTCGTCAGGGGTAGACATAGACTTTCATTTGGGGGGTTAAGGACAGAATTTGCCATGGTCTTGGAATAACACCCTTCATTTATCATGAAAGTTGGAATTTTTTACAGTGAAAAAATATATTTTGGGGGTCATGACCCCTGTAACTCCCCTGTGTCCACCCTTAATTCTCATGAGGATAAATTACAGAATTTAAACACTTTCTTGAAAATTTAGGCGATTTACAAATTGCTTGCGAAATCCCGGGGATTCTATAGAACACACTTTAAGGACCATTGCCGTATCCCTTAAAATACACAGAAGAATAAAAAATTTAACTTACAGGCGTATAGTTCGTATGTGCGTCAGATATGACGTCGCCGAATTTTTTCCCAAAATACGGTGTGTCCAAAAATACTCCTGGTAGGAGGCTTATCTGCTTGGACAAGAGGTTGGGAGGAAATGGTCCACTATCCAGCGTTTTGCCGGTACAGAGGGCATCCGTCAGATTCTTGTACTGCTGTATGTAAGCTTGAAGAGTATGAGGGCCGTAAATTGTGGACGCCGCTTCGTATCGCTGCACTTGGTATTCTTCAAACGTTGCTACGTATGAGGAGTACGCATTGCTGAGTCCTGCTATTACCACTTCGTGGTCTTTCGTCGAGCAACTTGACTCTAGTATCTGGAAAATGAAAATAACTCAATGCAAGTATTTTCATTTTAATTTGTTAAGCAGATTTTAAACATAAAATTTACGTTAATTATTTAGGAAGCTTTACGCCAAATTTTCTTACTTCTTTCACTGCATCCCTTGTTCTCCTTCCAGACATTGTCCTGGGAAAAAATATATATATATATTAAATATAACCTATATACAGGGCTGACAGGAGAGGAGACAGCACCCCAGGAGCCCGGATGAGGTCTAAGGGCCCATGCTGGCAAGGACCTATGCTGTGGAGGGCCCGGTCCCCTCTCCCCATCATGCTAGTTGGCAGGCCAGAAAAATTGTTCTCAAAATCCAGATTAATAAGATTTTGCACACATTTAATGTACAGTTTTTTAATTATTCTTCATTAGTCTGTCTCGATTATTAAAAAAATAAATAATAGTAGCTTATATTAGTTTATTTTTTTCATCAATGAGCTTGTAAAATAATCAAGTACAAAAAAAAATGCGTTCTTATTTCATACTTTTTGTTCATTTAGGGTCTCAGCACCCCCCCCAGAATAAAAATATCTATGCTACTGTCCAGGGAAGGATCCATGGGGGGGGCCTTTCGAAGTGAATCTGGGAGGCTCACGTTGGTTTCGGTACCCCTGCCTATATTATTTTTATATATATACATAAAAATTAATAGGGTCTTTATATTAAGTCGGGGAGGGGGTCCTGTGGTGGGGTAATGGTAACGCGTTTGCCTAGGGCAGTGATCGGCAAACTCATTAGTCAAAACAGCCAATTACAAGCTGTACAACGATTTAGATTTCTTTCGAGAGCTAAATTTCTAAACAAAAAACCACGTTTTCAGAAGTTGGTTAAAAGTAACTACACTGATTAAAACTAGATATCATACTTTAACATAATCTTATTTATAGATAAAAATTACTGTTTGTTATTAAAATTAAAACATTGTCTTGTTTAATTGGAAGAATCTCCTTGCATTTCCTTGGAAAGTTTGGCTAAGCCAGATTTGTATGTTGTTGTTTTTAATTTCAGGCATGATTCCAAATCCGCATCAAGAAGATTTTTCAATTTACTTTTGATAAAGTTTATGCTTAAAAAATATTGTTTGCATGAATACCTAGAGCTGAATAAATAAAGAACAGCAGTAGTATACGGGTATCTATAGCGTCAACCGAGAAGCAGGAAGAATTCCTGACCTCTAACACTAAGAAAGACCACCCTTAATTACGTACGCCGCCTGGAGGTATGAATTGGTATTTATTTTATTTGATAGATAAGCCTTTAATTAGATACGCCACCTAGTGGTATGAGTTGGTAGTTATTCACATTATAATTACAGTCACCGTGCTTTCCATGTTAATTCAAATGAGTCTTTTTTTTTCTCCCCCACCCCAGGAGTAGAATCCACGATCGGTTGGTACGTAAGCGACGCTCTAAGCGTTCGTCCGATGATGAGTTGATAATATCCACCTAAACTCCTTTCTTAAATCGATGGACAAAAGCCCAGACGTTCCCCATCTTATAGGTGATATCCTTTTCTGATAAGAGAAACGTATCAGCACGTTATCAGCATCGGTGGCTCATTATTCTAATACGATATAATGGTCAAGATACCATTATCAAGGATGTGTCATACAGATAAACGATGTGTCTCAGAACAGTAATCATTAGTCAATATTTTGGTTATCAGGTAGTTAATCCGCTCGATCGGTAATTACTTGATAAGATCCACCTGAACTCTCTTCTTAAATCGATATACAAATGTCTATACGTTTCACACCTTTTTTTTAACGGTTCTCAGGATAAACTGAAGTCCCCCCTTATGACGTTTATGCGTGGACACCCGCCAACAAACCGTACGCAATCATCGTGATCAAGAAAGAGCTTTTACTTGGACATGCGTGACTTCCTCCCCGCTTTCTTATCCTTTTTTTTTATCTTTTTATATTACCCTTATTACAAAAAGTACCAAAATCCTTCGCCAGGGAGAAGCTATAATCACTAAAAAGTGGCACGTGAGCATCAGATAGGTATATACAACTAGCAGGAGAAATGCCTCTGAAAACAAGATATTTACAAAAAATACCAAAATTCTTCTCCAGGGGAGCTAGGATCATTAAAAAGGGGACATGTGACCATCAGATACATATATACAACGAGCAAAAGAAATGTTCCTGAAAACAAGGTATCTGCAAAAAGTACCAAAATCCTCCTCTATGAAGAGCTAGGATTGCTAAAAAAGGGGATACGCGGCCATCAATCATATGCATAAATACAACCACCAAGAGGAATATCCCTCGAAACAAAAAAAAAATCGAAAGAGGTTCCAAAATCTTCCACTAGGCGAGCTAGGATCGTTCAGACAGAGGACACGTGACCATCATATATGTATATACAACGATCAAGAGAAATGTCCCTGAAAGCAATAAAAATCGAAAAAGATTCACAACTCCATCGCTAGAGAGAGCTATAGGAATGCTAAAAAGGGATCACGTGATGCTCGCTCACTCACACTCACACACACAATTGACTTCATGTATTTTCAATCGCTCATATCCTTTCTCCAAAGATATTTTTACGTCTTCTGTTACCCATGTCCCAGTGAAAGCTCTTTCTTGATCATGATAATTGCATACGGTTTGTTGGCGGGTGTTCACGCATAAACGGCATAGGGTGAACGTCAGTTTGTTATGAGAACTGTATAAAAATTTAAAAAGAAAAGTGGGAAACGTCTGGGCTTTGTATATCGATTTAAGAAGGGAGTTTAGGTGGATCTTATCAACTAATTATCGGTCGAACGGTTTAGCTATCTGATAACCAAAACACAGGGTAATGATTACTCTTCTAATACACAACGTTTATCTGTATCATTGATAACGGTATATTGACCATTATTATATCGTTTTAGAATAACGAGCCATCGATGCTTATAACGTGAACTCTTATCAGAAAAGGATGTCACCGATAAGGTGGGAAACGTTTGGGCTGTGTATATCGATTTAAGAAGAGAGTTTAGGTGGATCTTATCAACTCATCATCGGTCTAACGGTTAGAGCGTCCGCTTACGAACCAACAGATCGTGGGTTCTACTTCCGGGGTAGGGAGGAAAAAAAAAAGACGCATTTGAATTAACATGGAAAGCACGGTGGCTGTAATTATAATGTGAATAAGTACCAACTCATACCACTAGGTGGGGTATCTAATTAAAGACTTACCTATCGAATAAAATAAATACAAGTTCATACCTCCAGGCGGTGTACGTAATTAAGGGTGGTCTTGATAAAGCCGATGGTCTTTTTTAGGGTCAGAGGTCAGGAATTCTCCATGCTTCTCGGTTGAAGCTATAGTGATCCGAATACTACCAACAGCAAATGCTAGTTTTTTAACTGATCATATGAGTCAGGAATACTATTCCAAGTGTAAAAAATCATCATATGTCTTCATTCCCCAGTTCTTTCAAAGCAGACCATTTATGCTGTGAATTCGAATCACATTTGGTTTTCTCCAATTTTTCCGTATCAGGCGTTCAGCAAATTTTGAGATCCACAAATCTTTGCGTTTTAAATGCAACAATTGCATTTCAAAAATGTCAATATTAAAAGGAGAAAATTTTAATTTTACTACGATAGCACTGAGAAACTTCCCTTTTTTTTTAACAAAGGCCATAACATTGTTTGCTATGTTAAGGTATTATTACCCTCCGCAGGGATAACACAATTGCCAAATATGGTCAACACAAGAAAGCCTCCGGGGCGAGAATTTTGTGAGTTTTCGTGGGGGAAATTTATTATACTATAATTTTTGCCACCCACGTTTTAATTACAGCTCAAACTAGAGCTTGTGTAATTTTGGAGAAAAAGAGACGCTTTCCCCATCCTGGATTCGAACCAGGGTCCCTCCGTTTAGCCCGGAGTGTCTTGGACCGCTAGACGAATGAGGACAGGTAATAACGCTCTCTTTCTCCGTATGTAAAGGTGTTAAGGTATTATTACCCTCCGCAGGGATAACACAATTGCCAAATATGGTCAACACAAGAAAGCCCCGGAGGTTTTCTTGCGTTGACCATATTTGGCAATTGTGTTATCCCTGCGGAGGGTAATAATACCTTAACACCTTTACATAGAAAGAGGGCGTTATTACCTGTCCTCATTCGTCTAGCGGTCCAAGACACTTCAGGCTAAAAGGAGGGACGTTGGTTCGAGTTCAGGATAGGGAAAGCGTCTCTTTTTCTCCAAAATTACATAAGCTCTAGTTTGAGCTGTAATTAATACGTGGGTGGCAAAAATTATTGTATAATAAATTCCCCCACGAAAACTCACAAAAATCTCGCCCCGGAGGCTTTCTTGTGTTGACCATATTTGGCAATTGTGTTATCCCTGCGGAGGGTAATAATACCTTAACATCTTTACATACGGAGAAAGAGAGCGTTGTTTCCTGTCCTCATTCGTCTAGCGGTCCAAGACACTCCGGGCTAAACGGAGGGACCCTGGTTCGAATCCAGGATGGGGAAAGCGTCTCTTTTTCTCCAAAATTACATAAGCTCTAGTTTGAGCTGTAATTAATACGTGGGTGGCAAAAATTATTGTATAATAAATTCCCCCACGAAACTCACAAAATTCTCGCCCCGGGAACTTCTTGTGTTGACCATGTTGGCGATTGTGTTGTCCTGCGGAGATATATAACAACTACATACGGAGAAAGAGAGCGTTATTACCTGTCCTCGTTCGTCTAGTAGGTCAAGACACCGCGGGCTAAACGCGGGGACCCTGGTTCGAATCCAGGATGAGGACGGCTCCTCTTTTTCTCCAAATATAAAAAAGCTCTAGTTTGAGCTGTATGAACGTGGGTGGCAAAAATTATTGTATAATAAATTCCCCCACGAAAAACTCACAAAAATCTCGCCCCCGAGGCTTTTCTGTGTTGACCATTATTTGGCAATTGTGTTATCCCTGCGGAGGGTAATAATACCTTAACACCTTTACATACGGAGAAAGAGAGCGTTATTACCTGTCCTCATTCGTCTAGCGGTCCAAGACACTCCGGGCTAAACGGAGGGACCCTGGTTCGAATCCAGGATGGGGAAAGCGTCTCTTTTTCTCCAAAATTACATAAGCTCTAGTTTGAGCTGTAATTAATACGTGGGTGGCAAAAATTATAGTATAATAAATTTCCCCCACGAAAACTCACAAAATTCTCGCCCCGGAGGCTTTCTTGTGTTGACCATATTTGGCAATTGTGTTATCCCTGCGGAGGGTAATAATACCTTAACACCTTTACATACGGAGAAAAAGAGCGTTATTACCTGTCCTCATTCGTCTAGCGGTCCAAGACACTCCGGGCTAAACGGAGGGACCCTGGTTCGAATCCAGGATGGGGAAAGCGTCTCTTTTCTCCAAAATTACACAAGCTCTAGTTTGAGCTGTAATTAAAACGTGGGTGGCAAACATTATAGTATAATTTACGTTGTCTTGCTTCAGTTCTTGCTCCACGTCATTGTTCCCATGCAATTCTTCTTCTATATTTCCTATTCTATTATCACTGTTTTCCCGTTGTACGTCTTTAACTATGCACTCATCAAGTTCCAGTTCTGCCATGGTTTTCCTATTCTCGTGTTGTCTTTTTTGAGTACTTTCCATAGAAACCTTGATTTCTTTTATGGTTTTTATATCATTTTGGTTTTCTTCCTGGACTATGTTTGCGACACAGGATTTTATTGCTCCTTTTTCTATATCTTTATCATCATCCAAACTCAATTCTTGGTTTATATTTTCCTCAGTGTTTATGCTGAATTCAGAAGTTACACTTTCTGCTGTAACCTCCTTAAGGTTCTTGCCTTTTTATTCGTATAGTAATTTTGTTTCGTCCCAGTTCTATAACGAAGCATTCTAGGCTGATTAGCCCAGGATAGACGTGTGGAAAGCATTTAGAAGACAAATCATCCAACTTGATGAATGAAATATGAGATTGAATATGATGATATTATTGACTCTCTCTCTCAACCACGTTATATTGTTATTATTGGCCGCATTACCATTTCGAAAGGAAATATACAACACAGCAATAGTTAAAGGGAATGACAAAGTGAAATTTTTGAAAGGGAAACCTACATATTGCTTTGTTTTAGAGCAATGTTTTTTTTTTTCTTAAAGGCGTCCACAATTAACGTACGATAATTTAAAAAATTAAGATTGCCTTTCGTTTTCATCTAAAAATTTTGATGAATATGCAAAAGCCTTTTTCATTAAATAACTACGCTGTATTAGAAAACAAACGGAAACTTTTTGTATCTGGCATTGTTGCTACATGGCATGTGAAATATGTCACGAAAAAATTGAGATACTTTTCCCATTCCAGTTACAGGAAGGACGTTAGAAAGTGGGCCATGCAACATATATTGCTTTTAAGGAAGCTGAAAAAAACTGATGAAGAGCCAGAAATGAAAAGAGCATGTAAAAAACAGAAGAGAACCTAAATGCGTCTAAAAAACAGAAATATGACAAAGATGAAAACATAAATAAAATTACCATATCAATGGCGCAAAAACGAATTCGCTTTTACTAATAACTGCGTAGCCGAAGTAGATAGACTACAAAATTTTATAGTCTAGTACCTCAAAATTTTTGCTTTACAAATCAAAATTGAAGCAGTAAACCATGAAATTGTCATTTATTGCTTATGGCAAAATCTTATGTACCCAAATCTGGAGTAGAGCATTTGCGCCCCCCCACCCCCGAAAAAAAAAAAGAAAAAAAGAAAAATAAAACCTGCTGGCCATTACAAAACTCTTTCCTCAGGCTTGAATAATCGAACTTTTGCGCTGATACAGAATACGGTAAATGTTGGCGACATTTTTTTAAATGCCTCCATTACGGTCATGAAAGCATATCCCTATTTCGTCATGTTGGGAAAAGTGTTTTCTAGTTAATGAAAAAATGTTTTAGCGCAGTAGTAACTGGAAAATCAAATACATTTAGGCGCTAGTTAACGATACAGTAACCGCTTCCGTTTTAGCGATTTTTTTTGTTTTGTTTCATGCATTTTTTTTTTTCTTTGATTTTACTTTTCTCCTGCTTTTTTAAATTCTACCTTTTTTGTTCCCTAACTCCATAATTTCGATTAAAAAAAATAACGGCATCACGGCATAACAATCTCTCACTTTGGTCGCCAATGGCGCCAACTTCCTGTTTGCCGAGACTTCTATTCTGCGGCTTCATGATGGATTATCCCAGAATGTGTAGAAATATATATAAAACAGGGTTCGAAATTAGTGGGTGCACTGTGCACATGAAATTTTATCCATGCATGTAAATTTTTAATTTGGGTGCATGCAGTGCACCTAACTATTCAAAACTATGGCTACTTGCATTTATTTTTCAAGAACAGTGACCTATGGACTAATTTTATATAATTTTCTCCGGGTATCTGCATTTGCTTGGGATCTTTTGTACTACAAACAAATATTCAATTATTTTGAAAAGTTGAATTTTATTTTTAGCGTACATACTTAAACATAATTGCTGCACATACATTTTATCCGGTTTTAATGTTGAGGTTTACTTTCTATTCTGTTACTTAAACACATAACTAGTATTTTATGCACCTAAGTCGTAAGACTTGGGTGCATTTGTGCACCTGATTTAAAAAGTTAATTTTGACCCCTGATATAAAAAAAACCGCACCCCTATGTTTTTGGAAACTTTCGTTAAAGATGAACACAGTACAGATAAATCCTATGCTTGCTTTTTGTCAAAAGTCAGTCAGCCTTCTTCCCAGATTATATTATCAGGGTTAACTGAGTATCCATATCGCAAATAACAAAATTGGGATGGTTGAACGTGAGTAAATCAGAGCACCAATTATGCAGAAGAAACTCTCTGCCACTACGTATGCAGTTGCATAAAAATTATTTTGGAAAATGGTCAAATTTTGATGGATGGTTTGGAAAATTATGTAAAAATAATTCTCGGATTCTAGATCATCAATTTTCAGAATTGTATTAAAAACCAATGAATTGACTTACGAATTTGATACTTTGGTTTTATTTCTGTCATTTTTAGTAATGTCCGAAAATGTTGTTGGAAATTTTGTGCTTATAGCAC
>QLNU02014046.1:52058-68097 GCA_006491805.2 Dysdera silvatica
CCGGAATGATTTTTTTAAAATCATTTAGTCCATATCCGTTTACAATCTTTTCAGAACTTTTCAAAGTATTCTCCCCCTGCTTCGATGCACCGTTGCCAACGCTTCACCCAATCATTGAAGGCGCCCTGGAAATTGTCAACGGGAATCTCCTTCAGTGAGGTCGTCGCAGCTGCTTTTACCGCCTCCAGCGTCCCACGCCGAGTTCCTTTCAGGGTTCTTTTGATCCTTGGGAACAAAAAGAAATCCGCTGGTGCCAGATCGGGGCTGTACGGCGGCTGGGGCAGCGTTACCACACCCATTTTGGCTAGCAACTCGGAGACAATGAGCGCGGTGTGGGTTGACGCGTTGTCATGGTGCAAGATCCAATTGTCGCGAATTTCGTTTCGGACGCGTCGAACCCTGTTGCGCAACCGTTTGAGCACTTCACAGTAAAACTCCTTGTTGACTGTTTGTCCTTGTGGCACGAATTCACTGTGAACCACACCTTTTCTGTCAAAAAACACAATGAGCATTGCCTTGATTCACGATTTGCTCATCCTTGCTTTTTTCGGGCGAGGAGACTCCTTGGTGTGCCACTAGCTGCTCTGACGCTTTGATTCGGGATCGTGCTGAAAAATCCACGTCCCTCCGTTAAAATACGATGAACGATTGTTTTGGGTATTCCACACTCCTCTGCAATCACCCGAACACTTAATCGTCGGTCATTGTCAAAAACTTGAAGCACTTTTTGCACCGAGTCGTCCGTTTGTGATGTCGACGGGCGTCCCTGAGCGGTCGTCGTTGACGGACTCCCGACCTTCCCGGAACCGCTTGTGCCCCATGAAAGTTTGGCTTTTTTTCATCGCCCCGTCACCGTAGGCTTTCCGAAGCATTTCGAGTGTCTCCGCCCCGTTTTTACCCAGTTTCACACAAAATTTGATTGCATAACGCTGCTCCAAAAACTTGTCCATTTTTTGATCGACGAGGGTGCAGTAGATACCTCTGCGCGGAGCGTGACCCTGCCTCAACAACTGCCCGCAGGCGACTGATACCGGTCTCGTTTCCAAGCTCAGATCCCTCACCAACGTCTCCGCCCGAAGCTCCGCCCTGTCTGGCAGCGTTGCCAACTACAAAAAATCATTCCGGGAACTTCTGGGATAAACCCGTATATACTGGTATCACTACGCCAATAAACGTTGATTAATATTGTTGTTTAATTTAATCTGCGTAGTGTTCGATTTATTTAATTAATTAATTAATTAACGTTGATGTTATCATTCGCAATGATATTCATCATATTTGATTGAATTTGTGACTTCAGGAACTGTTTGAAAGCGCTACCATTCCAGTATCCGGTCCTGTTGATTTTACTCACCAATTCATTGACATGACAAAGGTAGTCGTTTCTGTGAGTGACACTAAGAATGTAAGTAGTCGTTTCGTTGAAGTATTTTTGCAGTATGTTATCATTTTATTGAAGTACTTTTGAAATACGTTAGCATCTTATTAAAGTATTTTTGCAGTGTGTTAGCATTTTGTTGAAGTATTTTTGCAGTATGTAATTATTTTATTGAAGTATTTTTTTCAGTGTGCTATCATTTTATTGAAGTATTTTTGCAGTATGTTATCATTTATTAAAGTATTTTTGCAGTATGTCATTTTATTGAAGTACCTTTGAAGCGTCTTATAATTTTGTTCGGTTAGATGTAAACCAGCAGGACGATCTAGGGGTCCTTCTTACGGATGACGAACTTTTCACCACACTGTCGCCAACTGGTGTCGAGGGCAAACCAATGCTCCTTCTTTTTTACTCATGAAGGCTTTCTCCAAATGCGACATACCTACTCTTGTACTTGCCTTTAAAACCTTTGTCCTCTATACTCTGAAATACGCTTCATCGTTGTTGAACCCTTACAAGAAACGATATGTCTATTTGCTGGAGACGCCGTTTCGGAGATTTTCTAGGAATATTAGGTCCCTTCATTATCTTTCATAACAGAATCGCCTCGCAGAAATCGATGTCCCTTCTATTTAGTGGCTTCTGCAGATTGATCTACTTTTAAATTAATTAAATTAATTTTTAATTTTACAAATTATCAACATTCTTGTGCCATTGCTGCTTTCGTCTCAAGGAAGTGTCTTTTTAAATTCTTCCTTGGATTTTAATAAACTTGCTTTGAATACTTCTATCAATATTCTTTAACTGTGGTTGGTATGTTCAGCCAGTCCTGTTTTTTTTCTTCTTCTACTAACAGAGTTAACTTGTATCATACCTCGGCCACCGCTGTTTCTTGGTAGGTAAAGTCTGTCCATATTACTTCGAAGGTGTAAGGCTCGATTTATTGTCATAAAGTTAGGAGATTTTCGGTTAAAATCATCAGTTCTGATTGCGTCCAATCAGTTACTGCAATATATCTGATAACAGGAGTTACCCATGCATTAATGGATTTAATGATATTACCACCATTAAGCTTTGATTTCAAAATTTTTCTAACACGTTTTAGATATTCGGACCTTGTTTTCTCTTTCATCTGTAAATGTATAACGCTGTCCGCTTCAAGTACTCCAATGTATTTGTAGCTTACATCACTTACGAGTCCTTTTGTAAAGTTTCCGTTTTCGAATATGGCTCCCTCAGATTGTGTGATTTTTCCCTTTTTTTTTTAGGGTTATAGTTTTCCAGTCCAAAATTTATCTTGATACCATTACTAAAAATTCTGACGGTATTAATAAGTGAGTCAAATTCCTTTTGGGATTTTCGAAAAAAAATTTAGATCATCCGTATATATGAGATGGAAAATTTTTCTTTAATTCCTTGCGACTATGTATCCCATTGAGGTTTGGTTTAGAATGGCTGTTAGTGGAATTAATGCTATGGTAAATAACAGTGGTGACAGTTATTCGCCTTGGAAAATTTCTCCCCTGATGTTTTCTCCCAGGTCTTATCCGCTTACCATTAATCTTGTTTTCCACAGTGCCATTGTGGTTTCCAAAAAATTTCTAATGTGTCTGCTGATACTAAGGGTTTTGAGACATTTTTGAATCCAGCTATATGTGTGTGTATCCAGCGTGTCAAAAGCTTTTTGATAGTCAATCTAAGCCATGGATAGATTCCTTTTCTTAGTTTTAGAATTTCTGAGGATCATTTTATCCACTAGGAGAAGATCTTTTGTTCCTATGGAGTTTTTGCAGTTTCCTTTTTGTTCCTCTGGATAAAGTGAATGATTTGAAAAATGGTTGTACATAACTTTAACCAGTAAATAATTTGAAGGTGGTAGTAGGACACGTATTATAGCGAAAATTACTTGCGATTGCGCCCTTTTTCTTGTTTTTCATTATCGATACTGTTTTTCCTAAGGTCATCCAATCCTTAATGCAGACTGTTTGTAGCATAGTGTTAAACTGGGAAGCTATTCTTGTGTGAAGACTGTGCAAATGCTTAAGGCAAAAACCATGTAATTCATCGTGTCCTGGAGCATTTATTATTATTATTATTATTTTATTAAAGTATTTTTGCAATGTATTACACCATTTCATGAAAATATGTCTGCAGTATCTACCATTTCATAAAAATATTTTAAAGAGTATGTCATAGAAATGTATTTTCATAATGTGTTGTTTCGTGCAAGTGTTTTCGACAGTGCTAATTCGTAGAAGCACTTTTATGGTGTTAGCACTCCCATTGAAGTTGCATTATGCCGTTAATGTTTCCATAATGTACTGTTGTTATATAAAAGTAAGCCAAATATAACATTTGTATATATGTTCGTTACGTTTCGTTCTTTCAGGCTACAACATGTAAACCTGCAATGGGCTACAGTTTCGCAGCTGGTACAACAGATGGACCGGGTGGCTTCGACTTTAAACAAGGTATTTCAAATTGGCGCAATATATCTTGAAAATGCAATATAAACATAGCTGCCAACTTTCCAAGATGGCTTCTCAGTAAGCGTGAGGAGATTGTCTTAAAAAATTTAATTAAAATTAAAAATATTTTACTTCCACAACAGGTTATATGATATATGTTCTAACAAGGTTATATTTAGAGTGACATGAAAGGGTTATAGTGACAATTCTAAATTTAGGCTTTTTTATGGAATCAAATATATATGATACCATAAATAAGCTTGATTTTATTAAGCAGCAGACACTCTACTGACTATTTCTCCATATGTGAAAGTCTTGTTTCTTCTTTTGCAAAAACCAGCTGCTATTCGATGAACTTTTTTTATAGAATACTTGAGATTTTGAGAAGTCTCCTGTTTTTTCAATAAGGTATAAACTCCTTTCAATAAGAAGTTTTCGTACTCAGGCCTGGTCTAAATTCTGTTTGATTCTTTCGAACGATACTTGAAATTCTTTCTGTTGTGACATTGCTATGTGGGATCAGCAATATATACAGCATTAATTTTGATAAATCTCCATATTTCTTTACTCCGGAAAAACCTCCCACCTCAGAAATTCTATGCCATGTTACATCCATTCTTGAACACACATCTATACTTTCAAATTGATTTGAAATGAAAATTTCCAAAACTATAAAAATACCTTTCCCAGTGTTATCTGTTGATTCCACGATTGAGAGTAACACTGGGTCAATTCTCTCTTCATTATAAAATAATACCACTATGGGGTATAATTTTACGTCATCACAGTCTGTGATGCCATCTGTTGCTAAAGAAAACGGACTTTTTTTTTTTTTTTTTCAATGCACTTACCGCCAGGCCTGGGAGAACACAGCGTGAAAAAACAGGTGTGAAGCCGACGTCAATCACACTGGTTTCGTAATTCTCAAATCGGCGATATATTGTGATTTCATGGTGTTACCCACCTAGCGGCACACGAGCGGTTTGCCAATGTTTCTTTGTGCGCATACACGGTTTTAAGATCTGACGGTGTGAAACCGTCCCGGCCAAGTGATGAGACGATATCGTAAAACCGCGCATGCGCACAAAGAAACATCGGAAGTGGCGGTGTGGGGCAAATCGCTCGTGCGGTTTCCGCCAATTACCGACGGTGTGAAACCATGGGCGCAACGTTTATATCGATGCGTCAGTGCAAAAGCAGATGGTTCATGGGTTTCTTCATATGCAGGCATGATTTTCTAGCATGTGACTTTACTTTTCAATGCCGTGATATTAGAATGTGCTGTAGTAGTGGCGGATTCACAGAGTGGGAGATCAGAATTAGGAAAATTTCCCTTTCCAAATCATAAAAAGGCAGTGGAAATCGGTTACATCGAGCGCCGATTATAATGACGGAATTTTTACAAAAAGCCTGATTTCTGATTTTATTTTAACTGATCGTTAAATCCGGAATCCGAAAAGACTTGTTCCGAGGCTGGCGCATTTCCCGTGAGCCTTAGAAGAAGCAAGTTCTGGCAGGCGCGGCTGTGAGGAATAAAGGCGTGACTTTAGCTCCTCCTACGATGGGAAGATATTGCCGTGAAGTTACAGTTCAGGGGCCGTGTAAAAATTGCGAAACAAAAAAAATCTTCGTAAAAGTAATAATGACTGAAAATTCCTACGTTTTCCGTAACTTTCGACACAGTTTCCGTAATGACTGAAAACTTGTCATTTTCCATAATCATTATGGACAATCCGTAATAGTTGGCAGCTATGTATAAACACCGTATGGCTCCAGTTATTCGGATAACTGGATTACGGATATACTAAACCCTTCACTAAACGAGCCAATTAACGGTTTTTGTCCGTCTGTTATAAACGAGCAGACTTTTGTAATGATTATGTTATTGAGCCATTTTAGAAAACTTTTTCAAATGTTTTTGGTTGATAAGGGAGGACGAGAGGGAAGGAAGGAAGCAAATTAATAAAAGAAAATTAAATGTATATTTAAATACTGATCATATTCAATCAATTACTCAAGTACCTATAACAGAATACACAGACTTAATTTGAACACTGTTACTTATAATTTTACAGACTTCCTACGGCTTTAATAAACTAATAACTTCATACCTAAATTTTTGCTCAAATCACGATATTTTCGTTCAATGAAGTTTATTCACACCTAAAATTGTCGGTAAATACTTTATACTGTTGTTTACTTTTTAAACCCAAGGCTTAAATTAGGCGGGAGCCCACCGTAACACTGCGCCGGTATTTCTTCATTTTTGACGATTAGTCAAATATTAGTCGGAGCTCCACCAGGGTCATGGATGTCACGAAAAAGTAATGAATTTGTGATTAGTGTCATGCATTTTGTTGTCCAGAAAAATGGACATAAATAATTGATGTGATTTATCGATTCTTTTGCAGCCATTTGATTTTTTAATCGATCTTTCATAATATTAGGGCTCCTTCACTTTTTTTTTGTTAGAAATTAAGCCCTGATTACATCTATATCTTGGTAAGTAATTTGGGATGAATCGATGGCTTAAGGAGAACTCCAAATAAATTTCACTTACGCATAGGTCTTGATAACGAGATCGGTAATATCTTTTATAGCTAAATTTTTTTCATCCGCTGCAGTTGTTTCGACATTAAAAAATAACTAATTTGATCCAAACATGTTATAACTCCTGCGAGTCACTTTAGTGACAATATGGAGACCATTCCCTAAAACCTTGTCTCCTTTTCAACCACATGCTCACCATATTTACAATTTCTTCTCCCTTTCGACATTATAACTATTAGACTCCCTTTTCATTTGCAGGCCATAAATTAAATTTCGTTTTTTGCTGCAGAGATATATCTCGTAGTAATTTCATGTTTAGATGATGAATTATTTTAATGAATATCAATGCTGTTCCAGCCTATCGGACGTTTGGTTTCTTTGTCTTGTCGCTTTACTCTTCGAAGGCAATCCATGCACCGCTCCATTAATCGCGAACTTGTCCATGGTAACGCTTTATACACTCTCGCCAGCGAAAGAATGTCTGACGCCTGTAGCTTCATGGTAAAGCACTTGACCTGGAACCATGAGATCGTGCGTTCGTGTTCCACCAGAGGTCGATAAATCATTGTTTCTTTGCGAGTCATTCGTCATCTGATGCTAACACATCATCGGCTAAAGGGAGAATTATTTTAGTTTAATAAGAAATTATATCTATTTCAGGTACAAAGACTTCGAATTTGTTTTGGAATTTGGTCCGTGATCTCATCACCACACCCTCTAAGGAACTCCGAGAATGCCAAGCTCCGAAACCCATTCTCCTTGCCACAGGTGAGGTAAGGAATTTTCTACATTCAACGCTCAAAACTGAAGTTACGATCTGAAGAGAATCGACTACCTTTCTCTCCCCATGAACTATGCAACCCAGCGTTTATATCATATTATATTAGACATTCGTACAAATGAAAATAAAGTTTGGAATATATTAAAAGGAAAAATCTTCTCCCTTGCAGATGTCTTTCCCGTATGCTTGGCAGCCTGCTATAGTGAGTACACAAATTTTAAAAGTTGGTCAATTTGCCATTGTTGCCGTTCCAGCGGAATTTACGTAAGGTTTTCTGTTTTCTATTACGAAAAGTAGTATATATCTTATTCTGGATGTATTATATACGTATGACTGAGCCAAAATAATAGAAATACTGAATAAATATAGCATATGCTAAACTTAATAATTTTGGACACGAACGTATAAGCAGTTCTAGCTAGAGCGTTTTTTGTTTAAGAGAAAAGGGGATGCCGTCCCCATCTTGGAGAGAAACTAGGGTCCCTCCGTTGGTTCTGGAGTGCCTTGACTGCTAGATCAACGAGGACTGAAACAACGCTCTCTTTCTTCGTATATAAGGATGTAAGATATTATTACCCTTCTCAGGGATAACACAATTGCCAAATAATGGTCAACACACAAAACCACCGCGGCGAGTTTTTATGATTTTTCGTGGAGGAATTTATCATAAAGAGAGTTGTTCCAGTCTAGCGGTTAGGACACTCCTGGCTGAACGGAGGGACCCTGGTTCGACTCCAGGAGAGGGACGGAGTCTCTTTTTCTCCTAAACAAAAAACGCTCCATCTTGAGCTGCTTATACGTGGGTATCGAAAGCTATTCCCTTTAAGACAAAGAAAGCAACCCCGGTACTATAGTCGGCATTTAGGTCATGGGAGTACGGGACCATTTACGCAGGACGCCCTTTCTGTAGAGGGGGGAACGCACAAGCGGACAGAGGGTGGAGGGGTTGCTTCATTAAGGACCGTCCGCATTTTAAATTCTTTCTTATAAGTTTGATGAAAAAGACGTACATATATTTTTTTAATGTAAATTCCCCATTTTAAATTTTTTTTCTTACAAATTTGATAGAAAATGCTTTTTTTTTCCAAACGTAAATGGCATGATAATTCGAAGCACGTGTTGAGATTGCAGGGGGGGGAAAAAGTCTTTTGGAAAGTACAGAAAATGGACACCACCCACATGTTATTACTTTTTTGATCGCTTTAGGTGGAGGGGGCACACAAAAACGCGCGCGCACACACACACACTGGTAAGCCGAGTGACCTTACTTGATTCCTATCAGAGACCTGGGAGTAATCAAATGAGCCGGAATGCCTTATAGGTTGGCGGTGGACATTGGTGCCCCCAGAGGTAACCAAAGGTGCACTTGGCCCCCATCTCCTTCTGGCCCATGGATTTCCACAAGTTTTACTATAGTTTTGATCCTTGCTTGAAACTCTACAAGCATTGATGAGTGTAAACGCTTTGTCCTAAAAAAGTTTTTCTTTTTATTGATTAAGTGGTATGGATCAGTTACATTCTCCCATGGGCAAATATAACACACATTGTAAAAAGAATAGCACAGGATGTTGAATATAAAAAAAAAATACTTTTTACCGAATTTCGAGATGCTGTAAAAATTTTTTGGAATTTTGACGAACGTGTATGTGAGGGTGTAGTCGTCTGTTGGACGCGCCGGGGGTTAAGTGAAATCGGACGAGCATGAACCAGGGGGTGGGCGGTTAAAAAGTGCCAAAATCATGAAGACATCCTTTGTGAATGGTCCCTACGCAAAAAGTTCGTAAGATTGAGGGGGGGGGGTGCAGAGCTTCACATATTCATATGTATATACAGGGTTTGTCCCAGAAGTTCCCGGAATGACTTTTTGTAGTTGGCAACGCTGGCTGACGGGGCGGAGAAGTTGGTGGAGGATCTGAGCTTGGAAACGAGACCGGTATCAGTCGCCTGCAGGCAGTTGTTGAGGCAGGGTCACGCTCCGCGCAGAGGTATCTACTGCACCCTCGTCGATCAAAAAATGGACCAGTTTTTGGAGCAGCGTTATGCAATCAAATTTTGTGTGAAACTGGGTAAAAACGGGGCAGAGATGCTCGAAATGCTTCAGAAAGCCTACGGTGATGGGGCGATGAAAAAAAGCCAAACTTTCATGTGGCACAAGCGGTTCCGGGAAGGTCGGGAGTCCGTCAACGACGACGACCGCTCTGGACGCCCGTCGACATCACAAACGGACGACTCGGTGCAAAAAGTGCGTCAAGTTTTGGACAATGACCGACGATTAAGTATTTGGGTGATTGCAGAGGAGTGTGGAATACCCAAAACAATCATTCATCGCATTTTAACGGAGGGACGTGGATTTTTCAGTACGATCCAGAATCAAAGCACCAGAGCAGCGAGTGGCACACCAAGGAGTCTCCTCGCCCGAAAAAAGCAAGGATGAGCAAATCGCGAATCAAGGCAATGCTCATTGTGTTTTTTGACAGAAAAGGTGTAGTTCACAGTGAATTCGTGCCACAAGGACAAACAGTCAACAAGGAGTTTTACTGTGAAGTGCTCAAACGGTTGCGCAACAGGGTTCGACGCGTCCGAAACGAAATTCGCGACAATTGGATCTTGCACCATGACAACGCGTCAACCCACACCGCGCTCATTGTCTCCGAGTTGCTGGCCAAAATGGGTGTGGCAACGCTGCCCCAGCCGCCGTACAGCCCCGATCTGGCACCAGCGGATTTCTTTTTGTTCCCAAGGATCAAAAGAACCCTGAAAGGAACTCGGCATGGGACGCTGGAGGCGGTAAAAGCAGCCGCGACGACCTCACTGAAGGAGATTCCCGTTGACGACTTCCAGGGCGCCTTCAATGATTGGGTGAAGCGTTGGCAACGGTGCATCGAAGCAGGGGGAGAATACTTTGAAAAGTTCTGAAAAGATTGTAAACTGATATTGAATAAATGATTTAAAAAAAAATCATTCCCGGAACTTTTGGGACAAACCCTGTATACAGGTTGCCTAGTTACTTGAATTCAATTTATTATTTGATTTTAAGTAACAAGTTTAGATTGAGGAAACTCTTGAGTATGGCAACACTTCTTTCCTTCTGTTTTGTGGGCGGTTCACAAATTTTTTTTTCTTTTGAGGTTTTTAACGTAAGTAATTTTTGATTTTTATTAGGTGATATATATATATATATATATATAAAGGATGAGCAGGCCCATGCCGAGAAGAAATTGGTTTTCCTTTTTCATTCTATTCTTTAAATTTTATATATGTTTATTTTTATTTTATTTCTTTTAAAATTCTAATTTTTAGGGTCGTTGAGAGAATGCATGCCAATTTAACAAATGCTGGCATTGCTAACAGAAATGCTCCTATTTATTTATTACCCCTCGTGTGGATTCTCCCCTGACGAAGTTCTGCACCTCGGGTTATTTTCAATATTTTTTCTTTTCAATTTTTCATATTTGGTCTTGCTTCTTTTTTATGTTGTTTGGTGTTTTTTATGGGGTTGTTCTGTTGTAGTTTCTGTTATTCTGTATTTTGGTGTTGTCTTTTTTTTTAACAATATATATATATATATACACACATACGGTAAAACCTCTCTATAACAATATTATACGGACCGAGAAAAATTATCATTGTAGAGGGAGTTATTGTTATAGGGAGGGTTCAATATAGGGTACAACCTCTTTTCAACATCATTATACGGACCGGGAAAAAAACAATTATCATTGCATAGGGATTTATCGATATATCGGATATCGTTATTTCGGATATCGTTTTAAGGATGTTTTACTGTATATATATGTGTATATATATATGAAGTTGTAGCTCCATAATTGCCATTATAATCCTGTAACACCAGTTATGAAATTTCTGCATACGCTCATGTATATATAACTAATCTAAAATCTCGCAGGAATGGGGAAAAATCGTATAGTTATCAAGACATAAAGGTTTTTATATATATAAAATTTAGACAGCAACTACGTGAATTTCAAGATGTAGAGGGAAACGTTCGAGATAGGGAGGTCCTACTGTATAATAATTATAAACGAGTTGAAACGGCTCACTCTACTAAGTGCACTTTTCAATTCACACTAATACTCTGCACTTCTTAGTTCACATGAAGATGCTTGAAATATTTACCTTTCGACATAATTTACCATTTTTACAACGCTATTTCATTGTGTGTTGTATCAGTATACATTAGTACAGACTTTTTGTATGGACCAGAAACCCTTATTCACTCTCTCGTCCAAATATATATATTTTTTTAATTTCTTTTTTTGTTATTAATAGCTTACTCATTGGAGTTGTTTGTAATTTCCGTATTACTGTTTAATGGAAGAGAAATACGGAAAATAGGAGTAACAAAATAATGGAAAAATTACGTAGAGTCTAACGAAGACTCTATATGTTTTTTCCTATTACTTTCCTACTTCTATTTTCCGAATTTTTGTTTTCATTAAACAGTAATACGAAAATTAAAAACAACTTAAAAGAGCACGTTCTTAATAGCCAGGAAAAAGTTGCTTGAAAAAAGGCAAAAATACTTGAACGAGGAAGGGGAAAATGGATTGATGACATATCTATGTACGAAATCCAAAATATCAATCGGCTTCTCATATCGCAAAAACAAAAACGAACAAATAATGAACAAAGAATATTTTCCAATGGACTCTGAATCCTCAGAAACATCCCTAAACTAGATCAGTGGAAAAATCAAGGGAAAGAAATTTGCTCAAGATAGATTTATGTGGAAAACAGGTAGAGAGACCATCATTCAGTATTGGATAAATTTTGGTTGATTACGATGACAATCATGAAATAAATGCTGACGTATAAATATATTATTAGTATGTATTTTGTCAAAAAGCCTCGCTGTCTTGGAAATACCAGATCCCATCTGGTCATGAAATTCAGTGGCAAACTGCACTGTTCTTTTACGGGATGGTTACACTCTTACGAGTCGTGCTGCGGAACTGAGGTCCAGCTACCTCCTTAAATTATAGATTCAATTTGCCAATTAGTCATAGTAACGGTGTAAGCTTACCGCCACCTCCTGTAAAACGCTATCTTACTGTGTAAAGAAATACCATATAGAGAGGATTTTATCTTGCAACTAATTCATAATGATGTTACCCACAACGATGTTACATTCATACAGAAAATTTCTAAGATATAATTTATGCCGAACAAAGATTGGGATGTAAAGAGTGCAAAAATAAAAAAGAAAACATAGCCAATGTGCTGAAAATTAGAAACATTTTGTTAAAATAAAATAAGGAATCTTAAAAAATAGATTTCGTTTTTTGATTGTTATTGTAAGATTTGCTAATTATTACCAAGGTAGTTTTAGCATAGTGATTAATAAAATTAGTAAAGAGAAACATGGAAACCAGAATATTTATACGTTTTTTTGAACGCTAATTAATATCTGCATTTATTGGGTTTGATGAAATATTTTGTCAGCACTGGTTTTTAAAAGTTGATTGAAAACTTAAGATTTTAAGCTTCGCAATTCTTTGACGCTAAATTAATTAGAAAAAATTGGCGATTAAAAAACAAGAACTGAATGAAAAAATGTGAATATTATCGATTTTTCACCTTGTTAAAAAATTAGTCACGTGCCAAAAAATAAATCTGCTTGAATGCGTGTTTAAATTAATTATCTAAACTTTTGCAATTTTAACATGTCTTAAAATCAGTAATTTGTGGTTAATATTTTTAAGTAATAAAACAAGTTCTTTCCAATATTCAAAATGCGATTTTCATAAATATTTTCAATTGCTACCAAACAAATAAAAGTAATTAAACTCCAATTCCATATCTCAAAAGCCTATTAATCGTTTTAACAGGAATCAATTGAAAGCTTAAGAATATACGGAGAATTGTATTTCTCCACTTTTGACAAAATTTAAACTTCAGATAAATGAATGAACATTTCTCTATTACAATCATTCCCAAACCTGACACAAAACTACATTAAGCTTCCATATATCACTAGTATTCCTTATAACATGGCAATTGTAATTAATTACATGGTAATCTTAATAAATTGCATGGTAATTGTAATCTTACATGGCAATTATAATCAGTTACATGGTAATTTTAATCAGTTATATGGCAATTTTATTCAATTACATGGTAATTGTAATCAGTTATATGGCAAATTTAATCAATTACATGGTAATTGTAATCAACTACATGGTAGTTGTAATCAGTTATATGGTAATTGTAATCAATTACATGGTAATTTTAATAAATTAGATTGTAATCGTAAGGAATTACTGGGTAATTCTAGTCAGTTACATAGCAATTCTAATCAATTAGATGGCAACTGTAATGAATTACATGGTAATTCTAGACATATACATGGCAATACTAATCAATTACATGGCAACTGTAATGAATTACATGGTAATTGTAATCAATTGCAAAATTAATATATATATATATATAAAAAATGAAATAAGAATGTTCCTGAAAACCTCGCCCCCATCCCCATGGGCGTAGCCAGCTGTAATTCTCCGGGAGCAAATCATTACGAACCCGAAAACTGGCCGGTTCCACACATCGTCACAGACGTTCATAGTGTGGGTCTCCTTCCAATTAGATACCAGAGAGATGAGTTCTTTCATAATGTTGCCATTCATGGAAATCAGTTGGCCAAGGTAAATATATGAATCAGCAATTTCTAGCTCAATGTTGTCAACTTGTACTTTTGTTTCCTCTACGAAATTATTGAACATGATCTTAGTTTTTTGTAGGTTCATCATGTATCCAACTTCTTTACTTCTAGTTGAGAGATCCTGTACCATGCCTTGGAATTCTGATGGGTTCGTTGAAACAATAGCAATGTCATCATCAAACGGCAAATGATTTAAATATTCACCATTTTTATTCCTTTGTTATTCCAGTTTATCAGCTAAAAATCTATAAGGCTTACGTAAAAAGTTCTGGAGAAATGGTATCTCCCTGCCTCACACCTTTACCAATTTTGATACTTTTGGTATCTTTATGTAACAGAAATTTTGCACTTACATTTTATACATAAATTTCACCATGTCAATTTACACATCCTCGACGTCTGACGATCTTAAAGAGTTGATGACTGCTGACGTTTTAATAGAGTCAAAGGCCTTCTCATAGTCAATAAATGCCACACACAATGGAAGTTCATATTCATGTGTTCTTTCAATTAATTCTCTTAATACTTGAATATGGTCCACTGTACTGAATCCACTTCGAAATCCAGCTTGTTCTCTTGGTTGAGCTGCATCTAATTTTTTTTGCATGCGACGTGTTGGCACTTTTGTGAAGATTTTATAAAAAGCAGGTAACAAGCTAATTGGTCGGTAATTTTTCAAATCCTCTTTATCACCTTTTTTATGCAAAAGAATTACTGTTGCAGAATCCCATTGGTTTGGTATGTTACCGCTGTTAAGACATTTGGTAAAGAATTTTGCAAGTATGTCTTCTACATATTCTCCAGCTTCTTTTAGGATATCTAATGTAATACCATCATCACCAGGGGCTCTTCCTTTCTTCATATTTTTTATTGCAAATGAAACTTCTTCTTTTAAGATTTTAGGAGCTGTTCCTTCGACTATTTCAGTGTCTTCGTTTAATTCACTGTTACTTTCATATAGTTTTTTGTAGAATTCTTCAACTCTTCTAAGTATTTCTTCCCTATTTCTTGTTACGGTGCCATCCTCTCCTTTTAATGCAATGATGTGTTTCTTCCCAACAGATAAACTTCCTTTAACAACCCTAAGGCTCTTGTTATTTTCAATGGCTTTCCTTACTAGCTCACAGTTGAATTTTCTTATGTCTTCTTTCATGCTTTTGCGCAGAGTTTTACAAAGTTCTATGTACTCAATCCTGGAACTGGTATTTCGATTGTCCACCTTCATATCTCTTCGCCTTTTCATGAGCTGTTTCGTCTTCTCAGATAATTTGCTATTGTGCTTTTTACAGGTTACACCACCAATTTCCCCAGCAGTTTCAACTATTGTCTTAACAATGTTTTCATTTGCTTCTGAGATATCACTTTCATCAATAAGTCCTTCCAGTGCAGAAAAGCGATTTTTTAATTCCAACTTGAATGCCTCGGTATTTACTTTCAGTTTCATTAGATCCACCCTCTTACTTACTTGTTTCCTAATGAGCTTCTGTCGTTCTAATTTAGTATTTAAGTGCACTTTACATCTCACCATTCGATGATCACTTCCAGTATTAAATCTGTTCAGTACACTGCAATCTTCAATAATTGATTTCTTGTTTGCCAGGATATAGTCAATTTCACTAGTTCCCCCATTTGGGTGTTTCCATGTCCATTTTCTTTGCGGTTTCTTCTTAAAAAATGAATTCATGATGCTAAGGTTTTCAGCTTCTGCAAATTCGATGAGTTGATCGCCACGTTCATTCCTTTCCCCATATCCGTATTTACCAACCGATGTCTCTCCTTGTTCCTGTTGTCCAATTCTTGCATTGAAATCCCCCATGATGAGCTTGATATGTTGTTTCCCCTTGGTATGTAGCTGTTTGATTTCTTCATAAAATTCTTCAACCTCTTCGTCGGTATGGCTTGATGTTGGTGCATATACCTGTACTATCTGAAGTTGGTATCGCTGGGTTAGTTGAACAACAAGCCTCGCTGCTCGATCTGATGTACTTTCAACTTCCAGAAGACAGTCTTTAATTCTTTTGTTGATTAAGAAGCCAACACCACTTGTTCTTCCAGTTTCCGTTCCTCTATAATAAAACAAATGTCCGCTTTTCAGTTCCACCAACTCTTCACCTTTTCTTCTAACTTCACTGAGTCCTACAATGTCCCATTTGATCTTGTCAAGTTCTTCTTCCAATTCC
>QLNU02014047.1:8727-28687 GCA_006491805.2 Dysdera silvatica
CTCCAAAACGAATAAGTCGAAGGAGTTTATAATCGATACGCGGGTGGAAGAAATTATTGTATAATACCAGCCACGAAAATCCTACAAAAATCCTGCCCCGGAGGCTTTTCTAAAGCCGACCAAGTCCATCCAATGGTACAAAGTTTGTTCCCTGATGGTGATGCTGTTTATCAAGATGACAAATCCCCTGTTTACGCAGCTCACATCATCCAGGACTGGTTTTCTGAGCATCAAGATGAAGTTTCACATCTGCCATGGCCTCCAGAATCACCCAATCTCAATATTTTTGAACCCTTATGGTCAGTGTTGGAAACAAATGTTCGAGCACGTTATCTACCTCCATCGTCATTAAGAGAGCTTGCCAATATTCTGCAGGAAGAATGGTACAAGATTCCCCTGAAAACCATACAGGACCTCTATTTATCCATTCTAAGAAAACTGCAAGCAGTTTTGAATGCCAAAATGGTCCTACTCCGTATTAGTCATGGTTATATGTTTTTTGCAAGGTGTTTCCATAGTTTGTCCAACCGCTGTATGCATCAGCGGTGTAAATTGCAGGTGGACCAACTGTTTTCAAAGAGTTTAATGTATGTTTAGTATGTGTTTAAAAATAAAAAATAGAAAAACACACTTTTCACAAAACGTTTCGATCAGAAAAGAGGAGTGAAGTTGTTTTAGTCAAGCTGAGCTTCTAAGTCAAATGAAAGGGATGTCAATGCGCATGCGCAGCTCCCATTTTCTCAAATGAGCCCATGAACTGACCAGAAATTTGAAGTTCTCTTTATCATTGGATCTGCAAAAATGCGCCTCAAAGATCAAATTAACAAGACTGTAAAGAACGATTTATGTACCTCGTTACCCATTCGGAGAAGAGCTATGTAACAAGCTATAGCTTTCTGCTCTCCTCCATTTCTAATCTAAGCATCAGTCAACGTCGTTAACCTCAAAACTATTCAACGTCACATTAAAAATATCACATGGTATAATGTATCACCAAAACTGTAAATAGGTTAAATAAAGTCATTCTATTCTAATACTATTCATTGTATAAACCAGCGGCACAAACGAAGATGTCGATCTTAGTTCAGAAAGGGAGCGTTGGGAGACTTGGAAGACAGGTTTCGTTACTATTTTTGTTACTTTAGTTATACGTCTGTTGTTATTTCATGGCTCTTCTTGAAAAAAATCTCTATAGCTTGTCAATTTGTTAATAAGGAGTAGTTGAAATAGAAATAAAATTATAGAAGTAATCGGAAATAGTAATAGAAAAATTTTGTTTACAGACAAGACGACTGGATTTAGTGTTTAAGTAAAGATACCTTTTAAGCAAATGTTGCGTTTCAACTCTGCAAGTTCTTTCAAAAACGATAAATTCATTAACAATAAATTTTTTCTTAACTTGATATGTTTAATTAACAATTTTATATACAGGGCGATCCAAAAGTCAGCAAACATTTTTAAAAAATTGTATTGTGGTGAATTTTTAATATACTATAGTAACACGGTTAACAATAGAATTGCATAAAATTACGGGGATTTTATACAAGGAAGATTTCTTTTATGTTATGCTTAGTTATAATTATCTCCACCAGATTGCGCTATACAAGTAATGATGATACAGAAGTGACTACCGTAAGATGAACTGCAAGTGTAAAAAGAGCTATTAGCCGATATGTTGATATTGCTTAATGAAGCGGTATTGATAAAACTTATGATCAAGAATTTACGTAAGAGAAGTCTTCTCTGCATAACCCCCTCCCCTCATGATTTTTTTGCATTTCTGCCCAAACAGCGTTGTCATACGTCAAAAATTCACCAAAATGCAATTTTATTAAATGTTTACTGACTTTTTGATCACTCTGTACATGTCTGTGTTTTCTCCAATATCAAAAGTAAAATTACCTATATATTCTAATAAACTTTTAAAAAAATAAGCGAATGATAGAGCATACTAAGAAACGAAAGTGACATAGCAGTAAGATAAAGAATTGACAATCAAAGTAAACAGTTGTGACAAGAGAGAAAATGCGGTCGGTAAAATAAAGCTAACAAACTTAATAAACACTCACTAAAAGAGATTGAACAAAAACAGTACACTAAATAAAAAGGGTTTTCGGGCTATTATTTCTAATTTTGCATCTACATGACTACGTCACGCCAAAATTGCTTTCTTACATAAAGCTTGTCGCCATATTTTACATTTAATTTTTGTAAATCATTCACCAGAGAAACGAATGATTTTTTAATTCTTTACAAGCCGATACGTAAGCGAAAATTGGTGAAAGCATCGCAAGAGCAGTTGAAAAAAAAAAGTGAAAGCTTCTTAAATAAGCTTTTCAAGAATCTTACCTGTCTAATACTTCGGCTACTCAAATCAGCTGCTGTATATGAGGTTCGGGGTGCGGAGTTTCTGCGTGCAATGCTTGCATATCGACATTCCTAGTCAATTAATTATTAATTAAATAATTTCATGGGTATTAATGATCAAATGATTAAATTAAAATAATTTGACTTACCATAAGATGGGCATACTTTGCACCAGCAGAGATTACTTTGCACTACTTCCTAATTCTTCCATAAGTACTGTACTATTGTTTTGAAGGTTTTGTTTTTAGAATTTTTCACTCGGATGTAGTGACTGATTTAATAAATATTGATATGAATTCGAAAATTATCGATACTGCAAACTGTATGTGTCTACAACCTCTACAACTAGCGAGAGACTGCAATTAGATGGGCTATTTTCCCCTTTAAAACTGTTCATGAATTCCGTAACCTTAATATACCTTTTTGAAATTGAAATGAGTGCAGAGCTATCTCTTAAATTTGTGATTATTTCTTTTGTTGATAGGTAGCTGAAATCATGTGTGTAAGATTTTGTGCAAGTTCGGTGAAGTTGCAAAGGTTTACACCTTTGACATAGATTTGGAAACATGCTGGAATATAATTTCGTTTTCAAAAAGAGCATTTTTTAGACAGTATTATATTTTCAGAACTTTTGAATTAAGCTTGTTATTTTTCAATCTTTATTAATTCCTTTAAATAAAAAAAAACTAATTTTAGCGCTGTGAAATTTGATAAAATTAGTGTCTCTTTTGCATTATAACGAAGATTAAGGATATTTCCTTTATTTAGTAAAACAGATTTAATAATATTTGAGCTTAGCAAATATGGCATGATCTACAGAGAGTGTCTAAAATGGAATGATATATGTAGAATAGAGTGTTGTCCATTAGACTTTCCTAGAGAAAGCACTAATAAATGCTAGTTCTTGCATGTGTATGTGTGTGTGTTTTTTTTTATTTTCTTTGTCTCTCTAATTAGAAATGAAATGGGTTTTTCCATTCTGCAAGACTGCACCGGAAATGAGTTTTTCCAGAATCTCTAGAAATGAAAGAAGCAGGAAGGCTTCATAGTCATTACTTCTGATAAAGGACATGCTGCAGAAGTGTCCGAAACTGTTGGTGATCTATTTACCATTTTACCAGTATTTAACCTTTTTATGTATGAATAAGTCCCTTCCTAGTGTTTTGTATTTTATTCCAATATCTAATTATAAGAACAATTCAGAAGAAAAGGAGTCGATGGACACAGAAAACTGAAGAATGGGTTTAGTACGGCGTCTTCGGCACAAAACGTAGGGGATATCACCATAGTGTTACGCCACAATGTTAAGTAGCAATACGATCACGTGGCGAGAGTAACAGTTTGTCTTCGTTCAAGCCGTCGTGTAGGTATTCTGTTCAAAGAGTTCATAATGAAAACAACGAACATTGAACAACGAATACAAACATATGCTCGGAAAGTCATCTTAATCTTGTTTTTCCACCGTAAGGGCCCACTGTTGATTGAATTTCTCGTCTCCAGAAATACCGTAAAGGAGATCATTATGCAGGAGCTGAAATGTCTACAAACATCAATTAAGTCCAAGCGACCTGCTGTTCATGGAACAGAAGCCTGTCTTCTAAGTGATAACGCTCGCCCCCACATTGTGAAAATCGCTTATGATTGTCTTTCTACATTCAAGTGAGAAACACTCCAACATCAAGCATACAGATTCGTCCCTATTTAACCTACACATTCTCAAGCAGCTTACGAAGTTTACGAAGTCACAATTTTCACTCGGACGAAGCGATGGAAGATGGTGTTGGAAAATGGTCTCACCAGCAACCCATCGCTTTCTACGAACGAGTAATGAAACGTCTGGTACACAGCGGAATATAATAGCTGCGGTGATCATTGCTATGTTACAATACCTTTCGAATATACCTTTTAGCTCATTTTACTCTAAACGACACTTATTATTAATGACATAATTCATAAATTTTTAATTACACAGCATTTATTTAATCACCATTAAATATAACAGCTTTCTCCTCAAGGGAAACATATCTTGCCACTTTAATTATGTCATGTTTTGTTTCGTTTTCTCTCTTATAGTTTAGAAAATCTCACTCACAATGCACCTACCAACGCAGTAAATTCGACTTCGTAACAAAAATTGGCATGGTGGTAGCTGGAGGTGTCAAATGAGAGGTCATGGTGGTTCGTACCCCTATTTCGGTGATTTAAGGGAGCTAGGATCATGCAAATGTATACACCCAGATTTCAGAAGAGTGCTAAAGAATCCGAGAAAGAATCATTAAATTTATTTTTTATTTAATTTTTATTTTCAGAAGGCGTAAAATATTCACACTGGAAATTATTTTTATAAGTATGGACTTTCGACTCAGGACATCATGTGATAAGCATAGGCGTAGCCAAGGGGCGATTTTGGGGTTGTAACCCCCATTGCAATGAAATTTTGTATATTTAACATAGGAATATATGAGTTGTAGCTCTGTACCCCCCTCCCATTAAGTCTATAACCCCCCTTATGAACTTTCTGCCGACGCCACTAGTGATAAGCATGGTCAAATCATAAAAGCAAATGACAAATCCACAATGCGAACGTTTAATGAAAGGATGACACGGACAATTCTGTTGCTGACACATTTTCCCCGCAAAAGAGCAGCAAACTTGTTGCACATTTTGAAAATGTTCAAAATCTTTCAAAAGTCCAGATGTATACCAGAAGTGACAGATTATTAGGGCAAAGACAAGTGCTGTTAAGATGTAATGTATTAGAGATTGAAGTTTGAGGATTCCATTTCTTGTGGTCAATACACAAGCATCTTAATTCCTTCCGTGAACCACAATGAATGATTATATACAGTCTTGTCCAAAAATTTCAGTTATTTGTAGAAATACGTGTTCAACGGCTGGCAAGTTGCTGTGCATTTTTCAGGGATAAGCAAGGTCTTGCACTTGGGAATACCGCCTATTTCAAAACTAGTGGAATACAAATTGGGGTCAATTTGAGCTGACCAGTGGTCGAATAAAAAAAGAAAATCCTCTGTAACTTGCAGTTTCACAAAACATTTTTCAAGGAGAAACCGATATGAATAGTCGTAAGCTTTCCAAGTGGCTGCAAGTGATTGTTAAATATGGATCATAAAAAAGTGATTTTTCTACAGCTGGTTCAATTTTTCCAGTTGATTCTCGGAGGCAAACGTATGCATTTTCGATGATTTGCTCTGCTTGAAAAATGACATACTGGACAATATAGGAATGAGTTGCCTTGTTTCTTGGAGAAAATCCACCGACAACTGTCATCCGTCCTTCTTTTCACGAAAGTGCCCTGTTCGATGACATTTCGTAATAGAAATATATATCCTTAAAACTATATTAGATCGATTTTTTTACAGAAAACAAAAATTAAATAAAAAAAAATGAATTTAAAGGTTTTCTCGGATTCTTTAGCACTTTTTGAAAGCTGGATGCATAAGTTTACATGATCCTAGCTCCTTTAAATCGCAGAAACTATGGGTTCGCGATACCACGACCTTTTAGCTGACACCTCCAGCTACAACCACGCCAACTTTTGTAACGAAGTCGAATTTACTGCGCTGGTAGGTGCATTGTCAGCAAGATCAAATCATCAAATCCGTTAAAAAATTGTATATCTGCTTTAACACTTATTAATCAAACTATATATGGTACTAGTATATCGAGCATGCTTTTGATAAATAGAATATATGTATGAAATAGTGCTTCGTTCAGATTATGTTTAATACTTTCCAATAAAGGTCTCGTAAAATGTGGAAGTAGATTTTATCAGGCAAAAATATTATAGGGGACTCGTTGTTTTTACGAACCTCCACTTTTGCGCTGGTCCCGAAGAGTATCCTATAGAACTAATGTCAATTCCTATTTACGAACTTCCGATTATACGAACATTTTTTAGGTCTGTACGAGTTCATAAAATTAAGATTCCACTATATATCGAATCTATTTATGAGTATTTTTGCTTTTGCAAAATTTATGTGTAGTTTCTGTTATTTGGCTATTCTTAAATTTTTAAAAATTACATACATTTTTTAATAATTGCTGTCAAATTATGTGCTGAACAACGTCTACTTTATATATGTAAAATACGGTGAATAAAGTTTACGCACTGCTATATCAGTTTCAGTCAAAAACATCACTTCTGGATAGAAACTCAATACAATAATTTTAGTAGTGCAAAATTACCTCTTATAAAAAGTAGTTTCTCTGCGTTTGAAACTGTAAAAATTATTAAAAGAAAGAAATTTTAAAATTTCTTCCGTAAAAGTGTTTGCGCCCTTCTCAGTGACGCTGTAGTTTCTTCGAATTTCAATGCTTTCTATAAAAATTGAATATCAACATAATAGTGCAAAATTCATCCACCTTAAGGCTTTCGATTCTTAAATTAAAAACTTTAAATTATTATGGAAACACAGTAAGAAATTTTAAAATTTTAGATCTCTTTTTCTGGCATGCAGGGTACGCCAAAAAAATAGCTCAGCACATTGCTGCAGACAGGAACTCCACTATTTGAAATCAGTATTTTATCCCGATTTTTCCATGATGTTCAATTACATATGTAAGGATCTTTAAAGCATCACATTAAAGCATCTTTAAAACTATTCTAATCCAGAACTTGACTCTAATTAAAATTTAACCATTTTAATCAATATTCAACCATTGTAATCCAAATTCAACTATTCTGATTCAAATTTTCATACAGGAAAGTATAAAAAGGTTTTATATGATAAGAATACACCGCATTTTCAAAAGGCAAAAACAATGCCTGCTTAAAGCAATAATTCCCATATCTCTTTAGTTTGCGGCGTACTGTAAAGCACATAAAAAATTTCTAGTGCACACAATGTACAAAAATGGAAAATATATTAATAATTGTTAAACCAAAAATGCAGTTACTTTAAGGCCTATCTATTAATTTTTATCAGATATAATACATCGCTATATTAGTGGTTCTTAATCTTCTGCGCCCCTGCACCTTTTCACAATACCACAGGATACCATTCCCCTTTTCCAAATTTTTTTTGGCTAGCAGCGTCAGTAATGTACACTTTAGGTTTACCAATTTGAGTCCGCATCCTGCCCCTTGAAAACCGTAAAATTTGGCCCTTGGAGGTAGTTCCTCACCCCTGGTTAGGTACCTCAGCTCTGTACAATATATACTTCCATGATATTTGCCATACACCCTATAGAAATCACTAGCTTAAGACATCATTCTTCGCCTTTTGAATTTCTGTAGTTGTCTTACAATCATTTGCAACACATGTGTTAGTGTAGTCGAAAATCATGTTTTACAAAACTTTGTTTACTGTATTTATAATTAATAAGTTATCTTATAAACATGACTTAGTATACTAAACATTTGTTATTTGTATTTGCATAAAATCATCAAGGCTACAATGAGTGAGTTGTCATGAGGCATTGATTTGCAAGAACACCTCCGAACGAACTTAAAATCAGCGCTCAACTTAATCTTTACTGTAAGGAGCGTAAATTTTATGCTCTTCTTAGGCCCCACTCTTTGTTGTTAAAACTATAGGGAAGTCACATTTTATAATCTATTGTTTAAATAAATTTTAAGCTGTAACATTTATCAAGTGGCACCATTAAATTAATAAAGCTTATAGATAATAAATAAAAGCAAAAATATCTTTGTGGATTTGAGCATTTGAAATAAATAAAAAATTAGAATATATAACAATATATACACTTCGAATAATCTCCAATGCAAAATATTCAAACAGTTTATTTTTAATAAGAACTGCTAAACAAAATGTTGTTAAAATATTTTTTTTCGATTTAATTTTAAAATGTAGGATAAGTACGTGATTTATTTAAAATATATATATATGGTAAAAGATATTTAGATATTTGAAATATATACTAAAAGAATTTCCACATTAAGTTATAAATATAAGAATAATATCGAAATTAGGAAATTGATTAAACAAGATAAATCAATATTGGAACGTTCTCACTTTATTCTAGGAATATTAGCGCATGAGTAACTATCATTCCCTAATATTCCTGGACTATGAATAATTATTGCAGTTCTAATCAGAGTTATTTGTTTTAATAATGAAAAGTATACGTATCTAATCATTTGAGAAATAACTTGGATATTTTCCTTACTTCTTTTGATTTTTGAGTGTGGCTTTCTTGAGCTGCTTTAGTTTGTTGCGATTTGTCTCGTGTTTGTATTGTTTTCTTTTTGTCCAGTTTGGCTCCTTGTTGACATCTGAAATAGCAGAAAAAAGCATATTAAGTAAAAAATGGTTGCAGGAGTTAGAATGTCTGTTATGGAAAGATTAGTTTGTTTTGCATAGACTTCATTATGGCTAAATTCACGATACGCCATAATTTACAGTTTCCTTAGAAATCTCTCATAACCAAGGAACCAAACCCTTAACTGTGAATCTTTAGAAAAAAAAAACAGCAGCAGCTTGGTGCTCTTTCTAACCTCAAACACGGATGCTTTGCATACATGTATGTACTATATTACATTATGATATCCCCTGTATGGAAAATTTATTAAATTTTCAAAATACTTGCAAAGCCATATAATTTCTATTTATCCCTCATACATACTTCACCAAACCAAATTTGAGCTAAAAGTTTTTCTAGCGTACACCTTAATAGCAGATTTTAATGAAGAAGAATACAAAGAAAAATTATAACACAAGAGAAAATTGAAAGGATACGGACTGGCGAATATATAAAATCAAACGAACGTAAAATTTCATTCGGTCGTTTATCATTCCATTTTTTTTGCATTCATATCATGAGCCCCTTAACTGCATTATGAGTAATTTTTAATTTTAATGATTTAGGAGCTGGAGTGTAGAAATATATACATTATGCTGTAATAATATTCGGCAATGAGGTTGTTGGTCAGTTGAAGGTTACTGAAGTGTTGTACAATTTTTTACGAGTTCGACATTACAAATGATTTAGAGACACTGATATTAAAGCATTGCGTGCTATACCCAGCATACTCAAAACTTAAACAAGCCTATATAATTAGAAACTCAAAAATAAGTTGAAAAATAAATCGCCATCGGGATCAAAACGAAATCTGGAAGTTGAATACGTAATTGTGAATTTCGTTAAATAAAATTTAAAGTTTGATTCTTTAATTTGAAATAAGCTATTGGATAAAAGTTCAAAAAATTATGTAGCTGTAAATGATTCCACACAAAAAATATACATAGATTTTAAAATTCTATATTAAGCCTATTTTGAAAGATACACAAATGTTTTGATAACGATATTTTAATGTGATTGAAAAACTGGGTGGGCAGCGAATCTAATTCTAAACATTTAATAATTCATTATTATTATTATTCAAAATTATTTGTTTCCATTTTCTTGTAGGTGAATAAATTTATCATCTTGAAAAAACGAAACAAGCAAACAGATTTGTTCATAGAAAACATACATTCTCTCTTTCTACCTTTTCGTCATACATACTTTCAAAACTGAATAAAATAATATGCTACATGAGTATACGTATTTTCAAGAAAGTTATACTATTTATACGTTTCTGTGATGAAACTACATTGAGGTAGACTCTTATCGATGAGTGCATGCTGCGATATCAGCGCTTGAAAAATAATGTGTTTACATTTCCGTAGCAAAATCAAAGAAGACAGATTAAAATGCATTCCAAATAAAGATGCACCCCACAAATTTCTTGAATGTTTTGAAGTGTCTCCAATTCTACGATCGAATTATCAAATTGCTCGAGTATATTTTAAGTACGTACACAGTTCAATCGGAACGTCGACTAAATACGATGCATTCAAAGAATTGTCGTCTAACGTACTTTTCATTATTTAATCGAATGAAGTTACAAATATTATTTTGAAGTCGATAAAATTGTGAACATGCTATCTTTGTGAAGCTAACAAGCACTCACTGATGGAGCTTTATCTCCATAAAATTGCATTAAAAAACAAAAAATAGTTTGTTTGTTTTTACCAAAAATGATATATAAAATGTTCATAAAAGTTTTGAACATACAAACCTGATCCCTTGCAGCAAAAATATATACGTTTATTCTTTCCTCACCAGAAAATATTTGGTTCTCCTATTTGTAATCGTTGTTGTTGAGGAAATGTTTTGATTTTACCTAATAAACTTACAATAAAAATAGACTTCTTTTTTTATTCCGGCATCAGAACAACAATTTTTCAGGAAAATTACATACGTCAGATAAAATATTTTTCCTGTTTCTGTTTAAGGCATACGGATCGAAAATAAATGAACCTACACCCTTCAGTCATGCAATACCGCAACTGCAATTTTTATTCATTTGATTCGAGCGATTTTTTATAGCATTGTTCTGCTATGCTAGTCGAAGACGTGAGATCAGAGAATAATTAAATTATTTTTAATTTACCTTTCGCATGTGGATTCATCTACTTCATTCGGTTCATCTTGGGCTTTCGGTGGACTAAGACTTCGTGAATTTCTCATTCGTCTAGCGGAAGACATCTTCCAAGCCCGTCGTTGTTTTTAGTTAGTTTTCAAATTCTAAATTTTTAGTCTCTTCATGTTAGTTGCTATTAGCATAGCGTCGGCAGGTTGATTATATAATCGGGCTTCTGAACACAGAAGTAGGTTTCATAAGCCCACTTTATCAGCGAGACGGTGGTTCCGGGGAAGGAGGGCGAGTGCGCGTGCGTAGTGGATGTTGTGAAGAGATCGTCTCCGCCGCATCCATCTCTCCATCTTGGAGAAGGTGGGGTTCTTGGCTGTTTTCTCGTGAAATGAAAGATGCCATTTGGCGGGAAAAAGAATATCGTGATGATGGACTCGCCACGTTCCCGTCAAGTTTTCAACTAAATAAAAAAAAAACTAAATTAAATAAAACTATTAACTACAAAAGAAAAATTGATTAGAATTGTCAAAAGTACGATGCTTGATTAAGGATTTGAAAATTTTAAGAAGATCGCATTAGAAATACAAAAAATTGTTGTTTTACCACATTTAGTTTTATCAACGTTTACGCACAAGAAAATTTTGCAATCTCATTACATTAATGCAATTATTTAGCTTTTTCTTTGCACCAATGTTCATTAATTAAGAAAGCGAATTAAATATGCAAATAAAATTAAAATTATAAATATGTTAAAATAAAAAAAAAACTTGGATTTTCGTTATTGAAGGTGCATTCGAACATGATTAGTTTTACATTAGAGAGCATGCTTAAAAAAAAGCGCAAGCAAATAACAATATATTCATTGATTTCTCCGAATATGCAGTTGTTATAATTGCTTTATATATCTATTAATTAATTGCAATTAAAATGCTAAACTTTTTCTATAACTAAAAAAAAGTTCGAGATGTTTATTTGTAAAAAGTTGCATAGATGTTCGGTGTCAACTTTATCTTTAAAGAACTATTATTTTGTACATAAAAATAATTTTCTAAAATTTCCTCGGTCTATTCATCAATTTTATTAGATTATAATTTTTTATGCATGCATTTTTTTATAAAAGTTATATATAACAGATCCAATTTTATTTCATTATTTTTTGTTCCACAACGGCGCATCAAGGCTTATTCGGCCACCTGCGGATTGCCAATAAAGAAATAGTCGCCAAAAATGGTACCCTCGATCAAGTATTTTCCCGGTATCGGCGATCTTATAACAGCACCAGACTCGTCAAGTTCAAAATTCGGAAAGTTTAGGGGTGGAGGAGAAAATTAATGAAAACGTGGAAAAAGATGGAAGAGAAACCTGAATGACAAAAGCAAGCTGATATAGTATTCCTCTCAATTATCGATTCGTCTGCTGCCAAACGTTTACCTCCCTTAAATCCGAGATCAACGCATATAGAACCGCCTTTCAATCCTATTAAAAATAGCAAGTGGCAATCAAAGTCACACGTCAGTATCCCTGATCATTTTCATTTCGTTTCCTTTAACTTTGGTTGCACCAATCACATGATCACATATTAGTATTATAGAACCCGATAAAAAGAAAAAAACGATTTCCAGATTTTTATTCGAAATTTTTATTAAAAACAAACAATTAAAATTTTTATCTTTTAACTAGTGCAAGAAAAGAACATTAGAATGACGAAGGTTTATGGGGAAAAGGGGCAAATTTTTAAAATAAAACCATAATTTAGAAAATATAGATTTACTTTGGCTTGAAAATTCAAAACTTTTTAAAACTTCATTTCCGATCAATTTTATTTTCATATTTTCTCAAAAGGTCTTAAAAACACCCAGAAAAATATTAGTTTTCATAGTAAAGTAATAATAGTTTTCCGATTATTCTAAACAATAAAAAATTATAAAAATATTAACAAAATTCTCATAATTTAATTGGGTTTTCTGTTTTCCTTTTTACTGATATTATATGTTTGCATTCAAACAGCAGCTGTTGGTTTTTTGATGAACTATCCAAAAGCATTATCTTTTGTCTGGTCGTTAACTATTCCGATTTTGTTTCTTTTCATATTTTTCACATCAATTTTAAAACCGTTTTTCATTGATTTCTTATTAATTCATATATGAAATAAACTAATCTATTATTTGATTTACATATTTAAGTTATACTGTTTCCAATGCAAAGAGGTAGTCATATAATCTTTTTATTCACAGTATTTCTGCTTGATATTCTTAGAGAAAACTTACATTTTTTTTGCTGAAAAGAAATGCAATGATAGAATTGAAAAAAACATGAACACGTAAAAGGCAAGACTACAAAAAAATACACATATCCTAAAATTATTGTTCCGCAGTCATTTTTTAAAACATCTTACACTGACGTGACGTACTAAAGTAAGCGAAATCAGCACTTGTGTTGATGAGTTTGCAGCTGAAATTTCTCACCAGAAAGATTTGGAAATAGTAAAAAAACTAGAGTTGAAGAAATAGAATCTGATTTCGAGAAAGTCTCTATCCATGATAGACAGATAGATTAATTAAAAGCCAATTTGCGAGTTATCAGCATGTTACTCGGCTGCTGGTTTTCTGTGTACCTCTACGAAATACTCGAGTATGCGACCGTGTCTGCCGCCATGACAGAGACATTTGTTTTAAATGTTCTTAACACCTGTTTCTACGGTTTAATTCCACGTCGTATGCTTTAAATATTTATCTCGCTATATGTCTTGATTTTGTGATTTACCCAATGTATGCATTCCTTTTCTTGTAGGAAAATTTTTACTCCAGGGTATAGGTGTAGGGTTTCCAAAATTACTAGAGGGCTTGGGCCCCCAATAATAGGAATTTTCTTTAATATATATATATAAAAGTTTTCCTCGCCCATTCTTGGCGGAAACAGGCTTTGGGACGGGCAGAGCGCCATGTTCCCAAGCCTCTTTTTACATCACTTCTTAATGTGCCATGTCTAGAAACTTCCTGACAATGTGACACGTGTTTAGGATTGTGGCTTTTTGTATTTCAATGTAGGTGTTTGGGTCAATGTTGAGTATTCCCAAATTCGTCGCAAGCGTTTTTGGTACTATCCCTGTTGCTGAGATGACTAACGGGATGATGAAGATCTTTTCCATACCCCATATATCTCGTACTTCATGTCTGAGATCTTGGTACTTGGTGATTTTCGTTGTGTAGGTTGTCTGTATGTTATTGGTGTTGGGTACTGCTATGTCGATTAAGTACGTGGTCTTATTCGATTTATCGACGAGGGTTATGTCAGGACGGTTATGTGGGACTGTCTTGTCTGTTATGATTGCTCTATCCCAGTAAAGCTTGTGTGTTTCGTTCTCATGCACGGTCTCTGGCTCATATTTGTAGTACGGGCATTTTTCTGTCAGAAAGCCAGCATTCGCTGCCAATTTCTGGTGGACTATTTTCGCTACTTGATCGTGTCTATGTTTGTAGTCTGACTGCGCAAGGATCTTGCATCCTGCCGTCACGTGTTGGATTGTCTCCGATGCCGCATGACAGTGTCTGCATTTGTCGCTTTCTATGTCTTTTCTCTGGATGAATTTCTGATTGTTCCTTGTTGCGATCACTTGGTCTTGGATGGCTAGCATGAATCCTTCTGTCTCTGGCTGGAGAGTGCCTTTGGCCAGCCAAGAATTTGATGCCTTTTTGTCAACGTGTGGTTGTTGCAGGTCATTGTAGTGCCTGCCATGTAATGGTTTTCCGGCCCAAGTTCTCAGTTTCTGTTCGTTGGCTGTTTCCAGGACACGCTCTTCGGTACTACACAGGTTTAGTGGCGTGTAATATATATATATATATAGTAAAATCTCGATTATGTGAACTTCGCTTAACCGAAATAACTAGCATTCATTCATTTTTAATAGACATCCATTTAATTGTTTCGGTCAAAACGCTAATTTTTATTTTCTAATATACGCCAGCCTTTAGAGAGAAAAATCAACACAAACGGTAAATTTCTGACATATCGAAAAATATATGTACACTTTTTATTTATCGGATATATGCATATATCCGATTATTTTGAAAACAGTTAATATTTTATTTAAATGTTATTTGTTAGTATATTTTGCGACTTTTTCGTTATCAATATACGAGGAAATATACCAGCAACTTAGTAATATGCAATTAAATGTGTTTTTGGATGAATATTGTAGTTCTTTTGCACCTTTATACGGAAAATTGAACGCAGATTATCCAAAATTGTACCTTTTCCCTTTATTTCGGATAAAATTATAAAATTAACTCTTGTATAAAAATGGGTGAATAAAATTCTTGTAAACTAAAATTTTATTTTTTAGATATTGTCAAATTGTTGGAGGGGGGGGGGGGCTGAAATCCTTAATAAGATTTATTAGAGGGGAACCGGCCCCACGGGCCCGTGTAACTCTACGCCTATGATTCAAGGCCTCTCTTTCCCATAGCGTATGCTATAATTTTTATGGTTTTTTTTTATTGCATTCCTGCCCCTTGTATAATTCTTTTACTTTCGGTACTTAATGTTTCACTGCCGAATAAACGAAAATGAACTGCCATTGAGTCATAGAACTTACTTCTGTACCTTTTTTTGTTTGTCTTTGTGAGTTCTGCTCATTTGGTGCTTGTGATCAGTATCTCGGTTATAAATATTCCCATTAACCAAGTAACTGAAATCACGCACAAGAAAAAATGCATGATCGTGCAGGAGATCTACTTTTATTTATTGGGTTCGTTTTTCCTTGAAAAAAACGTACCACAGCATTTCGAGGGTATTAGTTAATCTTCCTTGTATATAATTTTGTAAACCTTTCTCACAAAAATACTAATTTTTTAGTTGCAAAAATCCTCAAACTCCCTTTTTTCCCTTTTTTCTAATGTACTATATTTCGCACTTTGAAAAGATTTGTCTTTCTTCAATGAAAATTATAGTATAATTTCTTCAATGAAGTACTTCTCTCCAGCATTATGTTTTTACAATGTAGTATTCTTCCTTTAGTTTTGTATTTGTCAAATTTAATATAGCTTCAACCTTTTGTTTGCTTAATGTAACATTTCTTCAATCTTGTGTTTGTTTAATATAATATTTCTTCAATTAGCACAAGTTTGAAGAACAAAAAAAAAATTGTTTAATGTAATATTTCTTTAACCTTGTGTTTGTTTAATGTAATATTTCTTCAGTCTTGTGTTTGTTTAATGTAAGATTTCTCCAGTCTTGCATTTTTTTCATGTATATCAGCTTGCGTAATAGAGCCTATGAACTCTAGTGCGATTTCTAAAACCGTATTGAAAGGATGAAGTAATCATAGTTTTGGCGATAATTCGCCATATTTAATTTGCTCTGTATTAACTCAATCGGAACCTGTCGCACAGTTCGCGAAAAAAGTATAAGGACAAGCGAAAACCCGCCAAATCTAGAAATCTTTTAGACGGAAACGTATGCAAATTTCTTAGGGAAAAACATGATAAAATTAAGTTATTTTTCATGTAAATTAGTTAAATTTTCCAAAATAAATATGTATAAATTTACTTTGTGAATTTTAAGCCCATATGATATTGGAAAAAGAAGTATAAGGACAACTGATTTTTCATCTAAAATTATAGTAAAATTTGCATATTTGAAAACATAAAATGACCATTTCAAATATAAAGACTTGGTTTCTAAACAAAATTCACACTTGCCTCATTTCTTCACAACTTTTGTACGATGCCAAAAGGAGCTCAGCTTTCTGACCTTGAAAAAGAGAAAATTCTTGCTTTTAAAGAACCTGGATTGAGTGGCCATGAAATTTCGAAAAAAATTAAAAGATCTAAAAGTGTAGTTTATAATTTTCTAAAAGAATTTGAAATGTATGGAATGAATAAACTAACAGGAAGACCAGAAATTCTAACGCATCGACGAAAAAGAATGGTTGTAAGAAGAGCTTGCGAGAAAAAAGAAACTGCAAATGAACTTAGAAGAAATTTGGACTTACCATGTTCCACACGAACAGTTCAAAATATTTTGAATAAACATCCGAATATTTGGTATGGAAAGTTAATGTTACTTCCACCTCTTACAAAGCAACATAAGGAAAGAAGACTGGACTTTGCAAAAAAAAAAACATTTCTATCGGTCCAAAATGGAATGATGTAATCTTTTCAGACAAAAGAAATTCAACCTTGATGGGCCAGACGGTTGTCCCTATTTTTGGTATAATCTGCGTAAAACCAACGAAGTTTTTTCCAAACGTCAATACGGTGGGGGGCACAGTAATGATTTGGGGCGCTTTTGCAGCAAACGGAACCACTCCATAGTCTTTATCAACTACACAATGAACTCTGACAAATATGTTGATATGTTAGGTGAAAATTTGTTACCTGAGGCCCCACTAATGACTTCAGGTGACTATTTTTTCCAACAGGACACGTTTCTAAGAGTGCAAAACTCTGGTTTGAAGCCAATTCAGTAAATTTACTTAATTGGCCGGTGGGGAGTCCAAATCTGAATACTGTAGAAAATTTATGGGGCCTTCTATCCCGAGAAGTTTATAAAAATGGCACACAATATCAGTGTAAACAGGATCTTGTGTTGCCATAAAACAAGCTTGGAATAACATTTCCATAGATACTTTAAAAGAACATTCAGCATCGATGACCTCTCGGCTTATTCAAGTAATTGAAAACAAATGTTGTTTTCTTGATTATTAAGAGAAATCATATGTAATTTAGAATATGTCCTTATACTTTTTTCTCTATTTTCTTTAGTGATAATCTTTATAAGGTGAACTTTTGTAAGATTCATATTTGTTGTTTTATGTGCTGTAGATGTTAATGCAAAATGTGATATTATGGGTCAGAAATACCAATAAATTCATTTTGATAAAATGAAAATAAAGTATATTTTTATTCAATTATATGTTGTCCTTATACTTTTTTCGCGCACTGTATTACGGATCGTTTTGTTTTACTTAACTGCTTCATTAAGCGCTTGCCTTAGCATAAGATTTTCATCATAGCCCTTCTCGCCATTTTCGTATAGATTTCCTTGTGTATTCGTCCATGTACCAGCTTTTGAAGTTCCTTATCCTTATTTTCGTATATTACATTCAAATTTGGTGTGTATTTTTCAGATTTATGCAATTGTTTTATAATCTTTTATACTATAGCTTATCCATAATTGGCCATATGCTCTCTTTATAACACTAGGCTTAATTCCCTTTGTCTCTTTTTATATTTATTCGGAGATTCATTTAACAAACTTTGTTTTCCACAGTCATTTCTCTTCTACACTATTTCTTATTCTTAATTTTTCTTTATTTAATTTTCTTTTAATCGTTAATTCTACCATATACACTATTTTTATGTTTTGTCATTATATACATATATATATGTCTCAATATTTTTACATGAATTGAAGTGTTAGTAAGTATAGTTTTGTGCAACTGCTTTGTTTTAAAAAAGTAGGGTCCCTTTACCTAAAGAAGTTATATCCGGCACTTCATGGTTGAAGTTCAAATTAAAACCTATTTTTTTACATAATAACCGGAGAAAAGAAATTTTACTACGCACCTACGTTAAACCCTTTTTTTTTATAAACATTTATTTAAAAAGTGGCCGCGCATAACTATTTTCAGTGACTTAACAATCAAAGCGTTAGACCGGCACTAACAGTAATTTCTTCAAGTAATCCCCGAGTGGGTGATTAATTTTTCTTCGGCTTTTATAAGCCAAAAAACATGGGCTCTAATCTGAACCCTAACAGCGAAATGACATCCTAATTCATTTTATTGGGAGTCCATGGAAAATTCGTTAAGCAACGAATTGTCTCAGTATCTGGACACAGTTATGAATGTATTATTTAAACAAAGAGTTGATGACTTTATTACTTGCGGCAAATCTCACATTAGGTGTATTCATTATTTTGAGGTCACTTTCTCTAAACATTCCAACAACCTGAAGCAATACGTTGTTGTCCATACGAATATTGAATCAGTTTTCCCCATTAAATATAATGTCTATTTTATTGCGTGTCAAAATACATCTCAGTTTGAAGCTTTTCGCTTATCATTCTTCTCTGTTTCTCAAAAGTATGTTCGCCGACTAAGTTACCCAAACCAATTTTAAATTTTTAAGTTAATATTCTTTCATCAAATGCACGTAACATTTATATTTATGTCGAATTCTATATTTATTCCTATTTTTGGTTTGCAAGTTTTACTATCCCATTATAGGTGTACCTCTGTCTCTCATGGAAGTTCTACCTTAACGTGAGAATGAGTGTCGAGTGTACTAGGGATTACAATGGCTGATTTGGGAAATTGCCTCAGGCACAAGCTTTACTGCCGTCCCTTTCCTCCCTTACACAAAAGGGAATACCTTTGGAAAAAAAACCTACGCAGTGACGGATTAAGCGGCTGGCGGACCTGGCGGCCGCCAGGGGCCCCGAGCTCAAGAGATTCCCAATTAAAAACTACCACAACACAAAAAGCGAAAGATGCAATACTTAATATTATTCACGTATTTTATATATAAGTACAGAAAGTTCTTTTAGTAAAATTAACTAAAAATCATATTAGTTCAAACATGCACTGGCGCACCTACATAGGGGTCCCGGGCCCCCCTTGGGTTAACGAAGCAAAAAATTATCACGCCAACGGACACTGAAATTCTTTTTTTGAAAGTAGTAAAATTGAAAGTAATGACGATCCCAGCAACATTTCCCTGAACTCTGTGATATTGATGAGACTGCTGTTGAGGCAAGCAACCGCAGTGGCTAGGGCTGTCTTCAAACGCTTTCCAATATGTAAAGGTAGACAAAACTGTTGGAATGGAAATTCTGATTGCAGATGTTTCTAATTATGTCAAGAAATCTAACCTCACTGATGACGATAGGAAAACAGTGCTTAAAAGTCTTTGGGAACCATATGCAAATTGCAATTTTCCCACAAGCGTCACTAGTGCTGTATAAAGTCAAGGAAAATCTCACCACAGTTGAAAGTTCTGTCCATCTAAACTAAGTAAACGTAACTTGCCCAAAGGCAGAAGACCGTACCTATAGCAAATTTTGTGTGCTTACTTTTCACCCCATGAAGTCGGTTTAAGATCGACACAAGCCACAGGTCAACTTGTTTCAAATGAATTTAATAATTGGAAGACGACCTTGGAGAAATTCACCCAACATTAGAACTTTTCT
>QLNU02014050.1:7541-17989 GCA_006491805.2 Dysdera silvatica
TCATTTATGGTTTAAAGTGAAATAGAATAATTAATGAAAATTAAATGAAGTATATTATAATTAATGAAATGTAATTGATTTATTATAGGTATTTTATAATTAGTTTGGTTAAATTTTTAGTTAGTTTTACTTATTGATTTATTTTTTACTATTTGAGAACATTAGAACCCCATTTCCATAACATTAAATATTAAATTTGTTTACCCAGAATAAATTTGTAAATTGGCCGTTGATAGTGGTTAGTAAACATTAGTTGACTTTTACCTAAAAGTTCAAATGCGAGACCGTAAAAATTAAGTGAATAACTAGGGTTATTTTTTCTGAACGCGTTGTGTGTTAAACATAAACAAAATAAAAAAAAAACAGGTTCTTTAAAACAGACATGAAACAATTATTCAATAATTACTGCCTTTTATTTTATATTATAAACACTATAATATATTTTCTAATTCCTTTAGAATATAACAGTGCCATTTATATAAGCATTTGGAGCTATTATTACGTACAATCAATTTTTCACTTGGCATATTTTTTTACAGTGTTTAAACCTGATATAAGTAATTAAAAAAACAAAAACAATTCAAATACTCATTTCACTGTGAGAATCATACTGGGGTATATAAACCACCAGAAAAAAAATTGTACATTTCATTATAAGTTTAATGAGGGAGGAAGCACTTATAATTTATCGATTAATAGAAGAGAAAGAAAGGTAACGTTAACTTGCATGTTACACCCTTAATGGCCCATGTTCGGAGTAGGATGGGGTCCCCTGGTTACATCGTCGTGTTTCAAAATTTCTCTCTGGCGAGACTTGTCACGCACTTTTTAGTAAGCACCATCTTGAAGATTTTTTTTGTATCAGGACTGCTAAAATCCTTATTCTCGCCAATATATTGCCAACTTTTTTCATTTGGCTTTTGTTAACGTATTAGGCGGCAATTTCGCCTGCCTAAATTGCAATTGTTGGCTGATTATGGTGGTCTGGAACTGGTCGCCCAGGCTCGTGTGTGGCCTGACCTATTTATGCACGTGAACGAGTTGACTATTTCTTGCTGCGATGATTTATTTATTTTCTTTCGACCAGGGATTTCGTCTAAACTTAAGTTTTTATAGGTTTCGGTTGCTGATGGATATTAGCCATATTGTAGGGAGCGAAATAGCAGTTTTTAGGTACATTGATTGGCCAAAATTATTTTGTTTGCAAGTTAAAAATGGGTTTAAAAAATTAAATATGATAGGTAGGAAAAAAACAAAAGGTGGATTTGTATGTTAAGGGGTCCTGCGTTTAAAAAAAAAAGAAATTTAATTATAAGTGCCTTATTTATATTCAGAATTTTTTTTTAAAAGTGTTTTTTTCTAGTAAAAATCAAATTAATTTAAATTTTACACCTTTGTTAATTCAACAGGCATTTTTAACAAGTATTTTCGTTGGTCACACAAAAAACAATTAAATTTAAAGTTCTTGAAAAGAAGTTACAAAGAATTTGATTTTGTTTGGAAGCATGCCTTGCACAGGAAACTTGTTTACTTCTTATTATGCCCATGATGAAGGTTTCTTTGGACGAAGGTGCCGCCTCTTGAATGGAGGTGTCTCCTCTTGAATTTTAATTAATGTGGCATAGTGTTATAGATGCAGTGTATAAATAATTGGAGGTACAACCCCATCTGAAAAAATTAAATAACAGGCGGCAGAATATCGAAAAAACAAAAACACTTAACAACATCTAAGAATATATTTATATATAGTGAGAGAGAGAGAGTGTATGTGTTTTTTATTTAATTATCTATTTATCTGCTCCTGGGTGTTTAGATTTAATTAGTTATTTTAAAAAGGGGATTTTCAATGTTCACCCTAACATAAGTATAGAAAAGTTTATTTCAAACAGATACTCTCTTAAAAGCCGCTTAATACGATCATCTCTTATTTCAAATCAAGCCTCAATACCAGCTTTGACCCTGCAATGGTACCGTGTTCATTTTGAGTTTTATGGCGCAAGGACACAGGGCCATGCCGGGACCTACAGTTTCCCAAACCTCTTAACTCCTAGGACATATAACGCGTTCAACTAGTTTCCCGTTAACTCAGTTCGACTGCAAACGGTGTTAAAAAAACGAAAACATGCTTACCGAGCGACCAAAAGTCCAGGGTTCATTGGTTCCCTGAACCTTAAATTCGGATTCTTTGGGAAAATATAGGCCCCGGCGCAGCATGCCCATTGCCGTAAAGCACAAACGTTTCAGCACATACACAAGCCTTACGTTGTATTTAAACAGTAAAGCCTCATATCAATTTTCCTCGTCTTCAACACTAAACTAGTCTCGTTGTCATGAAGATAATACTGCTCACTGTAGTCCGGGGTTTGGTTCCCTAGGCCTTAAGAGGTTCGGATTCCTCGGAAAACTGTAGGTCCAGAGGTTCGGATTCCTCGGAAAACAGTAGGTCCCGGCGCAGCATGACCATTGTAGTCTTTGAGCCGTAAAACCACAATCAATTTCTGTAGCATGACGGATGCCTGTCAAGCTGCCCGTCAGTCCACAGCTTGCCTTCAACCAGAATAGTCCACATTTTTACAGTTTACACCAGGGGTCCGCAAATTTTTGCAGTCTGCCCCTTCAAAAATTTATGGACCCCTCCATTTTGGTATTACGTAATTGTAACAGGAGACAAGCCAAGAAAAGGGAGAATGTAATTTTGAGATTTTTGTATTTTTTTATTTATTCATATTATATGGGCAGTTAATCATTTTGCCACGCCCAAGACTGCACGACGCCTTTCTCCTCTCTCTGCCCTTCCGTCCCCCCCCATCACTGTAAGAACATAAAAACTCTTGCATTCAATATACGCCCAAAACTTTTGTATTGACAATAACTTTGTTTAAAAATAAACTCATAAATTGAAACATAAATATTAAACAATATGAACTTATATTGAAGTATTATCTTTTCTTGGTATATAATAAATCAAATTCAATTTTACTGAAATAAATTTCAATTTTAGCAAAAAATAAAAGCCCATCGAACACTTATATTTAAATGGAAAACATGACGTCTAGCTTCCTTCTCGCCAAAACATCTGATTATATCATCGTATGGCACTAATTTTGTTAAATCAGACTCAATACACAAAATTTTGCCGCCCTAGTCTATAGCCTATTGGGAAATACGGCACTGTATATTACATATACAGTGGGAATCTATATAACGAGCAGCTCGGGACCAACGAAAATGGTCGCTATATCCGATCTTCGCTAAATCCGTTTTGGAATTTAAAATTCGGAAATAGGCCCTGCGGTAATGTAGTGGTAACGCGTTTACTGAGCGTTCTATTATCTTAGGTTCGACTCCCAGCGGTATTCCCCCCCCCCCCCCAAAAAAAAAAAAAAAGCTTACCGACTAACTGCCAGCTGTAGTCCGGAGGTTGGTTCTCCCAGGCCATAAGAGGTTCGAACTCCTCTGAAAACTGTAGATTCCGACGCAGCTTGATCCTTGCTGTCCGTAAAACTCGAATACCTTTAGAAATGAAACATGGATAGGTAACGTATGTATATATACACATGAATATGCATACGATAATATTCGGCCTTGAATTCGTTTAATTAAACCGTAAATACGGCTTTTGTTCGGCGCAGAATTGCCCTAGCTGTCGTTGCGCCATAAAAAATTCAATCAACCAACGTATTCGCTTAACATTTAATGAACAATAGGTTATTGTTAAGGGATTGAGGGTATTCCTGTTCTTCCTTACCCTTCTCCAATGGAAGTTAACATTTCGTGTTTGGGAAAGACCACTTGTTTATACATCGTAAAAATTCTATGTATCGTGGTGTCCTTCTGATGGTCTTGATGACACCAAAGAAATTCTCACCAAATTGTTCTACACCAAGCGGGCCAATATTTTCTTTTAGACATCAAACTGATTGGTTATTTTTCGTCGTTCAACCCGGAGAGTGCAAATGCCTTGATCGCGCAAAGCAATTGAGTTGTATTGCATCTTAACATTATCCAAACAAAAACCATATTTTCCTCGCTAAATCCTGGAACTCGTTACATTCTGGCTTCTTATAAATAGATCCTACTGTATTTAATATAATTATATCTAATCAGTTCAAGGGGGCGGATCCAGGGACTCATTCCTCCTCTAAGAATAATAAATGTACACACACCACAGGTCATGTATTTTTTTAATTTACCCTCCCCCATTTCCGAAGAGTGTTCTATTCAAAATTTATATATGACAATGAATGTCGAAAATATGTTTAATGCTCTGGCAAAAAAGTAGTGATTCTGAGTTCAAGAAAATACAAACGTTAAATAATTGTGGAATGACATATGCGCAATTGGGCAGAATTGAAAGGAGACAATAAACCCAAAGCTGACTCGGTTTACAAAGGCAAATGATACTACTATATTTGTAATCTCCTAAATCAACAGGATGTGACAAATATACAACCTTTAATATGAAAATCTCTTAAGTTTACATATAAAAATCTTTATGTAACATGTTTATTTGGGAACATGTGAAACGTTTAATTGGAAACGCACAAAAATTTTCATGTAAAATGCTTAATTGGAAACGTAAAATCTTTATGTAAAACCTTTAATTGGGAACATATAAAAATCTTTGCGTAAAACCTTTTAATTGAGAACATATAAAAATCTTCAAATATTTAAAATGTTTACATATAACCGTGTACCCATTATATTAGTGATTTTAACTTATCTTTTTTTCATCGACCCCTGATCCCATAACAACGAACGTGTTGTCGACTATTTGGAGGACCCTTGGTTTACATCAGGGTTAGTCAACCTTTTTGTACCTACCACCCACTTTTGTATCTTTTGTTGGTATTAAAATTTTCTTACCGCCCATCGATTCCGCAGTAACTTAATTTAGCTCAACTGCAAGTTCTCGTAATTTTTGTGTAAAGGTTTAGTAAAAATATGTAGTTGAATTTATCCGTTTATTTGTAATTTGCGTATGTTTTTAATAGATAGAAAATTTGATGCTGCATTTCTGCATCACCATCGGTACAGCGCCTACTAGTTCGGAAGCTGCTTAAATTGAAGAAAAAGAAAATTAAATATAAAAACTATAAGTCTATTGAAATTACCTTTAATTATTCATGAGATCCGTGAGTCAGATGCAGAGGAACTAAATATTTGGTATTTGGTTCAGTTTTTGTAAGGATTGTTCATCAGCTTCAGCATCCACAAAACCCTTACCACCCACCATGAAAGCTTGAATAGTCCACTAGTAGGCGGTAGGGACCAGCTTGGCTACCCCTGGTTTACATGGTTATTTCACGTGGAACGCGATGTGAAGGGAAGCAGATGGTCGTGTAAAGGGGCCCTTTATGCTGTTCTGGTGAATTAACCTAAAAAACAAAAATCGAAACCTAAAATTCTTACGTTACTTTTTCTCTGAATTATGATTACACACACAACCACCCAGCAGCTGGTAATTTTCTATAGGGTGGCAGCATATGTTATGTGTTTCTAATGAATCAAGTTTGATCAGTCATTAAATCCAGTTTATGGATCAGAGATCAAGAGAAATTTCGAAACAAGGAAAAAATCTGTTGCAAGACCGTACGTCTAACGTGATACGCACTGTTTAACATCATATGGTCTGACAACAAGCATTGCCTAATCAGAAAATGTTTAATCTTATAACTCATTAGCAATTTACCTGCATGTTTCTACTCGTTTTCAGAGGCGGATTTTACCGCCTAATCTTACCAAACATAACTAGAGGCATAACAGCGATTTTGGCGTTTTTGTCAAATTCTTAATTTGACGCCCCTAGCGGCTATAATTTGTGAATCATTATCTTTTCGCAAGTATTGGCGAATTTGGCGCCTTTTGAGCATCTCTCAAGATGGCGCTTATGGCAGCCCTCCCTTTGCCAATGCCTAATTACGCCTCTAAAGATGACAATTCAAAATGTATTAAGTTGGCCACCAAAGAATCCAGCTCCGTTTTTACAAACTTCACGACGGCAAACCTTTAGTCTAAAATTTGCCACCATCAAATATTTGCTGCCGTTTCGGCCTACTTATAGAACTCCGTTGTTGGTTTTTTTTTTTGTTGTTTTTTTTTCTAATCTGCCAATACTCGTTTTGGCTCGCCAATGGCTATTAATAAATCCGCCAATGCTCGTTTTACTACTACATATATATAGTAATAGTTACTCTACAACTTTTCTGCTATAGATAAGATCATTATATCGAGATCCCCTTAAAAATCGCAAAGATTTCAGACAATCTTACTCCTGACATTACTTTAAAACACATTAGTACTCTAGCCATTATTCAAGACATTACTCCAGATACTTTTACTTTAGATTAGTGGTTCTAAACGGGAGCCACATGGCCCCCGCTGTGCTGTAAGTGTGCCAGAAAGGACCACTAAAGGGGTCCGGCTATCAAAGGAGATGGCACCCTAGACCATAACGCCCTGTTGTGGGCATGTGTGGCGTGCGATAGTAAGGGCAGGATCCCCAAACTGCCCTGGACATCTCCAGACATGTCTGCAGTTGTCGTCAGGACACAGTTGTAAATGGGACTCATCTCTAAAGACTATACGTCCCCAGTCAGTGCAGTTCCGAGTTGATCGAGCCCGGCACCACTGTAATCGGACTTCACGGTGTAAAGGCTTGAGAGGTAAGCGGCGTGACGGTCGGTGGAGCGTAAATTCCGCTCTCTCAGTCGTCTACAGAGGGTCATGTTGGACACATGTGTGCAGGCTTCACGTTGGATAGTTGATAACGACGAATCCGGTGCTGTGACAGCTGCTCTGACAATCGCTCTGTCTTCCCGTTCTGTTGTGGCCCTAGGTCGACCACTGCCATCCCGACGCTGACATCTGCCGTTGTTTACCCACTCTTGCCAGCACCGTCCAATCGCCGCATTGCTTCGACCGACATGTCCAGCGATTCTTCGATTCGCCCAACCAACCTCTTTCAATCCGATAGCATGACCTCTTTCAAACTATGACATATGCTCGTAATGAGCACGAATCTTTCGACGAGGCATTGTTACAGTCGACGTAAGGTATCTGCAGTCAAAATGCAACAGAAATTTTGACCACATATTGAGAATGGCTCCTTACATACAACTGCTGAATGCGCAGATCCGATGCGCTGGAGTTCCCGCTATTCATTCATTGGACACCAAATTTTAATCATTTGCATGTTCGGTCAAACTATCTTTTCATACAAAATTTCATTACAATCGGACAACTCCGTGGTGCGTCGATCTTTTTGTGAGAGTGTATTTTAGAGGAGGTATTTTTTAAAGGAGTATAGTATACTGTTTTAGAGAATGGATGGAGGTATTTATGTACTGTAAATTATGGTAGTAGTGAATTGTTTTAGAGGAGTATAGGTAGCTTTTAGTATTTTAGAGAAAGTACTTATGGACTATTTTCGCTTGTCTACTGACAAAGTTTAGTCCACGCTCAAGCGCAGAAACACGACAGAAGCTCCTTCCCCTCCCACTATCTAGCGTCTATAATCTAATAGGTCTAGCTAATTCATAGCGTGTTCCAGTATTACTAGCACCTAAGCGGCGACGTGCTTGCATTTTCGAGTCCCCGCACATGTGCAGAAGGATTTCTCATCGTCCTGTCCGGTCTCCCGCTAAGAGTTTCTCCCAGAAGTGGATCCCCCTGGTGAGAAAACGGTGAGAACCACTGCTCTCTAGATACTCGGACATTAACCATCGCATACTCTTGCTTGTGTGAAAGAGAAATTATTCCAAAACTTTCATCGAACAACTATTTCTATAATTTAGTGTGGAATATTGATCCCATTGAATGCCGTTTTCTCTTTAGTAATGTAACTTGAATTTGATAGTCGTTTCGATTCGCAATTGATTATTCAAACACTCCTCATTTTGCTTAAAATATTACTGTTGAATAAATGTAAAATGGTTTCATAAAGGGGCGGGAAATATTTTCGATTCCCCCCCAACTATTTCGTAGTAAAATCGAATTAATCCTGATTTATTGAAATTTAAATAATTTCTTCTCTGAATTTTGCGCTTTCTACATTTCCGTTTTTATAAGTTTTCTATATTTGTTTTAACCAAGGTAATAAATGTATAAATGTGTGCATCAATCGCTTGCTGATTAACGTGGATGGGGGCGACGAAAGAATGAAGAATTGAGGTCACTGCCCTAAGACCTTGACGTCAACGAGGCAATTTTTTAGTTCGTGCAATACTGTAAATAAAATGGAGCTTCCATGAAGGTCAGAAATGCCTATTGTAGTTCTCGACAGCCCAGAAAATTAATAACCAAGTTTAATTTGAGACGCTGTAACTTTTTTTTATAAGACACAATAATGCACTAACTTTTAACTTCCTGTGTTTATTAATTGCTTTAGCTAATGTGTTTATTAAATAGAAAATTTTGTTTTTATAAATTTGAAGAAGGCTTTTCTTTGCGAACCGAATAAGTAATTTTTAACAAGATTCGTGGTGTGAGCGCAGCATATTAACCTCTCTAATGAAGGAAATGGTTGATTTTTTAAATCAATAATGAAGTATGCACATCGTTTTTACAAATTGTAAGGGGCATATAAATAACGCGTTTTTTTCTTTTACCAATTCTTACTCCAGGTTTCGATTTCGTAGGTGTTTGATGTGTTCAAATCTCTCGGAAAACACCAATCCTTCCACAGAATTATCTCAACTCGCCTTGTGTTACAAAGTACGAACTTAAATTTAACTAGCTTTCAAATTTAAATTTCTTTCAGTTCAATGTGTTCTTTAAAGTTTCACTCGAAAAACTTAAATGAACGTATAAAATAACATACACACAAGTATGTGTATGGTTGAATAAATTTAATTGAAAAGAAAATATATGATGTGAGCGAAAGAAATATTATGGACACACAAGCAATTTTATCTGTAACATCTCGTACAACCCTTGTTTTTCTCGTTCACCCAAATATTCCATGTTCAATTTTCCCTAGTTATTTCAAACATACACGTGTGTGTACGTAATAATCGATAAAGCTTTATTCGCACACTAAATTTACACGAACACAATTCACGGACGGATGCACATGAACTTGTACTCTAACTTTGGTTCATAATATACAACTTCAATCCACATTAGCTACAACACTGTATCTTATCTGCTACATGGAAGTAAACTTACGTTCAACATGGTTTTGTCGTAGCATGGCATATCGTTAACGATTCGATAGGCGACAGTACAACCAAACTAAACTTACCCAAATCGACACTTGGTAATGTCGTTAAAAAATGGAAGAACGACGATGTCGATATAGTAAAAAAAAATGCTCTTGATGACTGCGCAAACTCAATAAGTGAGCGAGAAGATTCTTATTTAGAAATGTTCGAAAACCCTGTTCGTCCTCTTCAGTAAACTTCGTTGCAGTAGCAGAAAATTCTTGCTGCACCTCTATCAATACCATAATCATCTACAGGAAGTTGCATAGGGTGGGTTATCACGGTATAGCAGCTGCACCAAGCCAAACATTATTGTTACGAATATGCAACGAAGTTTGAATTGGGGATCTTGCCTGTGGTCTCTGGACCTCATTATGATTGGAAATTAGTAGTTGGAAGTGGCGAACAAATCACGCTATTCCCTACTCTGCTCTGATGGACATTATGCTTGGGTGAGGCAATGGCTTAGAGAAGGGTGTATGAAACTGTATTGTTTCAACGGTCAAAATGGGGGAGATTCAAGTGTGGGGTTGTTTCACCTGGATGGCATTCAGTCCTTTGGTGGTTGCACCTGAATTCATAGTCGAATACTTTCCCAGGCATTCTGAACTATTTCGCCCGTACTACATCGTGGCAATATCATGTAACTGATCGTGTCCTTTTCGGCACAACAAATAGCTGTTTGCGACACAGCACGGTGTATAAGAGCGGTTTGTTTAGGATGAAATTGACATGGTGAATTAGACTGCTCGGAATCCGAATCTAAACCCAGTTCAAATTCACTAGTTATTCACGAGTTTAGAATTCGCAATTGAATATAAATTCTCGAGAAATAACAAATTTGAGCAAAATTAGGGGTTTTTAGACCAAAACAATGTGTACATAACGAAACAATACAGAGCTTCACTAGAAGATTCCGTAACAGTTATTTAGACACTGACGTAAGGTTTAAAAACACGTTTCCAAAGCCAACTGCTTTGTCAAGTGAAGGCAGAATTCTCTGCCTTCATTTGACAAAGGGAGCAGTTGGCTCCCGAAACGTCGTGTTTTTAAACCTTACGCCAGTGTCGAAATAACTACTAACGTTTACGTACTATTACGTATAGGCCTACTATATAATATACTAAAAATAAACTGATAAAAAATACAGTATAAATATACATGAACATTTCGTGTGTTGGTAATACGTACTACTACATGTGGTTTCTAAACTGTTTTTAGTTTGTACAAGAATAAATGGGATAC
>QLNU02014051.1:0-38919 GCA_006491805.2 Dysdera silvatica
TTGGAATATGGTTTTCGATATGGTCACTGCTCAAATTTTCTTCAAAAGTATTAACAATTTCTTCAAGCGGTTCTTCGGTTTCGATATTTGCGATTTGCTCTCCAGGCAAAGATGACGATGCTATGCCTCTTTTTGGTTTAACGCCAAACAAGGCTTCATAAGGACTTTGGCGTATTCCTTCGTGGTATGATGTGTTCTTGGCAAATTGAACAAAGGGCAAACCATCTGACCATTTATTTATATCGTTATCGTTCATCCAAGCAGTTAACATATTCTGTATATCCTGATTGGCTCTTTCAACTGAGCCTTGTGTTTGACTATGGCGAGGCTTTCCGTGAACTATCCTAACATCTTTCCACATAGCGCATAGTTCGGATATGACTCGATTACTAAATTCCCTACCATTATCTGAATGCAATATAACTGGGGGTACCAAATCTAAAAAATATTTGAAGAAGGTGAGATGCTACTTCTTCAGCTGTCTTAGTTTTCAAAGATCGTAACTGGACAAATTTCGTTAAATGGTCTTGATACACCATTATGAAGTTATATTCGCCATCCCTGTGTGACTGCGGGTTTATCAGATCGACTTGACATCTTGAGTATAGCTCCGAACTGACAATTGGTTTCACAACAAATCCTTTTTTAGATGCACTATTTCATTTGACATTGTTTAAATAAATTTAAATTCAACATCACAACTTCATATATAAGATTTTTGTACTTAACTTGCAATTCTTTAAGCATACGTACGTGTTCTTCCTCCATGGCCTGTTCTGATGTGAGTTTCGGAGAGTATACTGAACAATTCATCATTGGTAACATAATACTGTATATTCGTTTCTCCTGGTTTTAACGGCACAATTAATTTCTCTTCATCATTAATGTTTAAAACGTCAAAACGCTTTAACCGTCTGTACTCCAAAGGTGTACTGCAGCACTTAGTTTTAGCAGAAATCACTTCGGAAAGTATTTTAGAGCACTTTTCTTGAGAAAAATAGAAACAAATGTCTTTTCGTTTACTCGCAATTAACGCACGCAACGTTTCAAAAAAAGAAAGAAAGAAGAAGAAGATCACGGTTCACTGCAGTAGCCATTCAATATATAAATTATGATATCGGATAAAATAAAAATTAAGCAAACATTGCACACACCAGCAAACCTTGCATCAGACTGACAAACAGCAGAGTGTTCGAGAGTCTAACAAATGAATGCCACCTGACCTCAATCGCGGCAGAACAAAAGATTTGGAGTTTTTGTCGCCTCTGTCTGTCGCCCCTCTGTCTGTCTTCTCGTTTCGACATTCACCAGAGCTTATCTGTGCTTGTCGACATACACCGGCGAGAGTCCGAATGTCTAAGAATATAACCGAATATTCGGTTTTTCACAAACGAAATTGGAGAACGTCGACATTCTCCGGTGAATGTCGACATTCTCCAATGTCGGTCTTTTACATTAACATATAAATATAACCCAACTAATTTTTATTAAATGTTGATTCGTATCACTCTCTTTCTCATTCAAAAAGAAGTGTTTTTAAACTCGCATATTGTTTATTAAATTATAGCCTTCTTAAAGAAATAGAAAATTATATCTGTAAAATGGTAGAGGAGCTAGGATTTTGCTAGTAGAAAAACAGGATGAACCTTTATGCTGATAGGCTAGAAAAATGCTAAAATTGTATAGAGTAGGATTGTTTGTTTGTTTGTTTGTTTTTTGGTTTTACGGCTCAAAGACTACAGTGGTCATGCTGCGCCGGGACCTACTGTTTTCCGAGGAATCCGAACCTCTTAAGGCCTAGGGAACCAAACCCCGGACTACAGTGAGCAGTGCGATCTTTATGAGATCTCTGAGTAAGCGTTCTTTTTGCACTGCTGGGAGTCGAACCCGTTACCACACTGCGCCACCGCAGGGCCATATAGAGTAGGAAGAAAATACAACTTCAAGAAAAATAGAATTATTCAACTATCTAATAATTAGACACCTTCATAGCATAACGCATGTCTGTACACATAAATTTAAACTATTTTATCCCGTGTCATTTTAAACGATTTTCCTATTTTATGCATCTTCTCTTCCTATTAGTCGACTCTTGTTTTCTGGATTCTCTTCAATAGCTTCATGTTTTGCATATACTTAACTTCTTTTCGTAACTTTGTCGAACTTTCATCGTTCGAAGGTCCTTAGTTGAAGTTATGTTGGTTTTGGAACATATTGATGTAAATAAAAAGACGATACTTTATATTTCGTGGTTTTTAATCAAAATATATAGAAGCATTCGGTCTTTATGTTTAAACAGAAGAAATGCATTATTTAAATGACATTTTAAAGGTCTTTTTTCTTTATTTTTGAATTTACGAAATTTCCGCAATGTCTCGATGTTGATATTTATTGATAGAACAAATGTGGAGTCACTTAATTCTGAAAAGAGAACCTTTTGTGCGCATTGAGAAATGTTGCATATAGTCAATCGGCACCAAGCTACCCACTTCAAAGAACGTATATAAATTCGATGACTTTAGAATCCCAATTACCACAGATGAATGTGATACCGATGTGCCAAATTATTCGATGTCTGAATCATTGTGTCGAATTTGCCTACTTACGATAGCATGGAAAACCATTCATTGTTTCGCTCAGCGAACGATCTCGCCTACCTGTGTAGCTTGCCAATTTAAACAGAGGTACAGTAGTTGTTTGCCCAAATTTTAATGAGTGAATGAATTGCAAAAAGTTTTACAACCGGGTTGGCTAAGAGTTTGGTTGCATTACTCAGAATATAGCGAAAAAAAAACCAATCGGTTCTTCTTTACACAATATATTTTCCACATAATTTTATTTGCTTTTAAATTTTGTTCAGAATTATTTTCTTGCGTGGCTTTTACGCTACCCTGTACATATATTATTAGGTATGATTGGACAATGTACATGTATTTCAGAGTTATTAAGTTAAGGGTATTTTATTAGTGTATTTATATATTTCATTTAAAACTTCGTTCATAAGCATAAAACATACGGACAAAACAAAAGCATATGAAACGTAATCTCGCACACAGAATGCGGCATTTAATAAGATGGACGGATGGTAATAACCGAACACCCATTATTTGATTTAAGTTATTGCTTTGCATATTTTTATATTTATTTATATATATGCGGGGAAAATCGTTTATAACGACGCCGGTTATAACGACCAATCGCATATAACGACGGAATTTTTACAAGAAATTTGGTTTGCTATTCTACTCTATATTAAATGTATCGGTTATAACGACATCGTATATAACGACGAAACCTGCTATAACGACGGCGATTTTGTAGTCTACGTAGATTGTAATTAGGGAAATTCGTATCGGATATAACGACGCGACTTGACAGTCATAAAGCAGAACCACCTGGGTTAGTTATTAAAATTTAAAGTTAGTTATCAAAATTTAAGCGTTATTCTAATCTTGTTTATTTACAAATGTCCGAGAAATTTTTATTACTGCTAAACCTGAATATTGAAGATAATGAACTTAAAAAAAGCCACGTGATTTATTAATTGAATATCATGGGTCGTATTCTTAAGGGGCCAATTCTATTTTTTCAGCGTAGAGCCCATAAAGCTCTTAAACCGGCACTGTTCGGAAGTCATTAGTATAATATAATAAATATTATTCATTAGATTTGTTTTCTACATTATATACTTTGGTTGTATTTTCTATAATTGTTTGAATTTAAAAAACCAAGAAAGCACTACTATGTATGTATTTAGTGTGGCTATGAATATAATTTAATATAGACGGAAATTCAATTCATTATAATTAAATATATTTTAATTTAATTTTGAAAGCTAAACGTTTACTACTTCTTACTATCAAAATAATTTATAAAACTCTAGAGTGTATTACTATAGGCTACTATGATTTTAAAAAGATATCGTTTATAACAACTATCGGTTATAACGACGGATTTTGCACGGCCAATTGGAGGTTGTTATAACCAATTTTCACTGTATATGGTTTTTTTGGGGGGGTCCAATAGGCCAAACGTGAGAAAGACCGTATCCAAAGGGAGGGTGCTAGGTGTTTGAACCCCCGCCCGCATCAAAATCGAAAATATAATTAAAAAGTTAAGAAAAATCCTCTCTGAAGATGCGTCATATCAAAAAGTTAAACTATACCGTTTTGCCTGACGGTTTGTTTTCTGAGATATATAGCGATTTTGCTTAATTCCTGGTGTTATTGCTGTGGATGATTTAACGGTTACTTCATTTTAGTGCACTCTGCGGTTATTGGTAGGTGTGAATTATTTAATTTGATTAAATTCAGACTCCCGGGTTACGCCAATCTTGAACTTAAGGACTGGTGTAAAGCATCTGCGAAGTATTGTGTCGAAAAAAAGTAAACAAAACTACACTTTTTAATAACTTCAAAATTAACGACTGGCATTCCCCCGAACACAATTCAATCATCATTTCAAAGCAATAATACACCGTGAGACAAAGAACTGTAATTATTCATATTTTGATAAGCCTTTATATCCCATATTGTTGTAAACTTTCAGGTGATATCATCTCTATCAACTTTACCTTACCGAAGCTTGTTCGGAACAGCATGACCACCATCCGTTGACATTGTAACGCATAGGATTGCACAGATAGTTCGTAAGGGGGGCTATGAACTCAATGGGGGGCGTTACAGAGCTACAACTCACATATTCCTATGTTAAATATACAAAATTTCATTGCAATGGGAGTTACAACCCCCATCAACACCACCTGCGTACGCCAATGTTGTAACGTTCCGTTTTTCGCTTCACCCTTTTTGTTTCCTTCACTTTGCAATCTCCAGAAACCCAGATGCGGCTATGGCTCTATTTTAACCTTTCTCAGTAATAGCCATTCATTGTAATCACGCCCTGCACTTGGACAAGTAAAAGCCGATTTTCCAACAAAATCAGTATAAAACTAAATTTATGGACGCAACAATCAAGCACTTCAAATTCTTCAGATCACTGGAGGTCAAAAGGTCCCTTGCGACCCCACCAGGGACGATGTGTGAAAAACATCAAGCAGACATTTTACACCACATATATGAACTTTCTTTCCGGTACTGCATTTTAGTTTATGTGTTTTTTCTTCTTCCCTGAATGGGGAAATTGTAATAGTAACCAGAGTACTGGCGATCCTGGTAAGGACAGGACGCCGGTTTCACGAAGTACTCTCCGGGGTCAGTGAGGCCAACGTGGCCTAATGTTGTGAATTTCTGAGAAGTCCAGACTGATAGATATCTATAAGAATAACAGTTTCGAGACCCAAATCTAGGTAATTCGGGATGAGTACATTGATATTTACTTTGAGGCAAAATTATTATGAAATTTGTTTTATAAATTGCGTATTTATGTTGATCGAATTTATCAAATAACATCTTAACTGGTTTAATTACGAAACCTTTATAAATGTTATAGTTAAAAAATTCTGAGTAATGCGATAGTATATTTTGGGTGGATTTGCAAAATCAAATTTATTGAATGTTATAAATTCGAAAGTGTTATAAATTTGTTTAAGCATAAACATTTGTTAAGTATTTACGCACTGTAACATTTTATATTAATACAGAAATTTAAAAATTTCTGTATTCTATTATAAATTTAAGTAGCTATATAAATTTTTGTGTTTCAATAGCAAAGTTTGTTTTCCGTGAAATTCATAATGAATAAAGCTAAGAGCAGGCATCTTGATTGACATTATAAAGGTGAAAATTTACGTGTTTTTAAATGTATCAGTTTCTAAACAAATTATGTTTTCATACATGTTTCACCTTTATTAACCGTGAAAAGTTTACGTTGAAAATTTTTAGAGACAAAGTATGTAAATGCGTCAAATTATAGTTCTCACCCCCTAAACATTTGTCAATATAAATATCCATGAACATATATATCACACCTTATCAATTCCGAAATTTTATAAATTGTTCGGTAAAATAAATTAACGCAACATTTCTATTTTCAAAATTTATCAATTCCATAAGCTTATTTATATATCCTTACGTGTATGTACGGTTTTATGTATGTTTTTACGTTGATATACATGTTTTTAATGTATTGGGGATATTATGAAAATTCAAATTTAGTTTTACAATCTTCAACTGTTCAACATCAGAAAATGTTCTGCTGCCATCCCCATGGGCGGATTTACCATTTTTCCGCCCCTAGGCTATTTTTGCCACCCTCAATCAGTGGTAGGAACATAAAAATTGTTACATTCAATATACGCTACAAAAGTTTGTGTCGATAATAAATATGTTGAAAAACAAACTCATAAATTGAAACATAAACATTAAACAATATTAACTTATATTGAAGTATTATCTCTTCTTGGTATATAATAAATCAAATTCAATTTTATTGAAATAAATTTTAATTTTAGCAAAAAATAAAAGCCTATCGAACACTGGTATTTAAATGGAAAGCATGACGTCTAGCTTTCTTCTCGGCAAAACATCTGATTATATCATCGTATGGTATTGATTTTGTTATATCAGACTTAATACACAAAATTTTTTCGAGCTAGTCTATAGCCTATTGGGAAATATGGCACTGGCCACCCCACAAAACGGTTAGTTTTCTAGAAGAACAAGTGGTGGCTGATTTAGACAAGTTTTAATGCATTATCTAGATCAGTGATTCCCAACCTGGTCCATGACGATCTAGAGTACCGGCATCTCTGCCTATAAATACGTTTCTCCCATATCTGATTTAAAAAAAAAATGGTTTTGTGTATGCTAAAATATGTACCTGAAATAATTTAATCGTGACATCAAGCTTTATACACCCAGTCTAAAGGTTAGTTTAAAAAACTTGATAAACAAGATGTATACAGTGTCAATTAAAATTTAAGGTTATAAATTATTTAAATAATTTTGAACTAAATAGTCTCATTAATGATTTAATTAAATAATTAAAATAATTATTTGATTAAATAATTTAAATAATTATTTGATTAAATAATTTAAATAATTATTTAATTAAATAAATTAATTAATTCATCAATTAATCTAATCATGATAATTTTTAATGTATTGTTTTTTATTTCTTCTGAAGTAATCTTCGCCCACTCTTTCAAAAAATTCTACCGACCGCCATGATGTCAACTATTAAATTATGATTATTTATGAACAAGTAAAAATTCCCTTTTGTCATTAGATGATGAGAGAATTAGTGAAGACTTCAAATGAGCTTTATTAAATTTGGAGATTTGTCACTTCGAAGTGAAACCTAGGACTAGCACTAATATCTACAAACGATAAAATGTTGCTTTCTCGAAATGAATATAATTTTTCAGATGAAAAATTTTTGCTGTCAAATGCTACTCAAATGTAAAAAAGTTCTCTATCCATTCGTGATATATGCATGCGGTTTTAAATACGTGGCTTATCACAAAATTTAAATTTTTAATTTTTTCTTGTAATAGTTGATACGATAACGATAAATATCTGAAGTTCATTTTCATCGAAAACTTTCCTGCTTGATAGCTAAAGAATTTTTCCGCATGCTGGAATATTTACCGTCACTTTTAAAAGACGTTGTTGAAAATAATTTATCAGCCTTAAACCTTTCGCTTTGTTAAAGAGATTCTCTATCTTCAAAATAAATACTTCTTACTCTGGATGACATCGTCGTCACGTAATTATCATCATCCTGGTTTAAAGACCTACGAGAGAGTATATTTTCTCCTGTGATCAAGCTCTTTCAGCCTTTGGAAGTTTTAATTTACGACAAAGCTCCTTTGATGTGATGAATTTTATTCAAATTACATTGTTTGGAAATTTTGATTCATAAATTAAAAGTGTCTTTTAAATAATTCTCATATCCTTACAGCTAGGCAAAAGAAATCTTCCTTAAATTTGCGATTGAAGGAATTTAATGTTTTGACATAAGAGAAAGAAACTGCGCTATTTAGTTTTCCAATTTTACAACTTCAAATTTCACGTCTCGTGGGAATGATGTATAATAATTTACACAAAACTCTACCTTATTGCTGATTCGTAAAATTAAGACTGGATGGGAGAAACTTGTTGAAAATTTACTCAGCATAGCTTGATGAAGTAAACAGTTCTCGAAACGCTTAAAATTTGTTATTCTATTTACCACGTGTTCACTTTTTCTTTTATTTCCCTATTTCATTTTTTCCTTATTCTTGTTTTGTACTGTTTTTCAATTATTTGTCCACTTTTATTTTGTCTTCACCTTTTCCCCTCTTATTTTATTTTACATTTTTCATAAATTTTAATCATTTTATTTTCATTTTCTCGCATTTTTGCATTTATCTCATGTTTAGAAATCCAAACAATTTCAATATTTCAGTAGTCAAGGGTAGTTTACTGCTAATAGCGAAATTAGCAGATTAAGATTCGGTTCGTGTGTTAATGAATAGCTTATCATTAATAACTAGATTACCATTAAGTTAAATTATTGACAGCTAAACATTATTCTCAACTAGATTGTTAATATAATCCGTAGATTATTATTAAAAACTATTATTTAGTAATATATTTTAAGTAAATTATTTATTATGGCCTGATTTAATCCAGATTACTGCTCATATGATTAGATTTTTCAACTATATACTCGTAAGTTGAATAAAACTAGATTAATTCTAAAGTTTTGCTTAAAATTGTAAAATAAATATGAAAATTACTATAAATAATTAGCCATTCTCCGAAGGAACATTAAAGCCGCGTTAATCTTTTTTGCATTATAAATTAAAATTATTGCTCTAAAAACTTAAAAGCAAAGCAAGCATGTTTAAAATCATCATCAAGTATGGAAGACATGGATGTGAACTCTGAGTAAAATTCGCTTGATCCATTAAATCAATGCATTATGTTTTCAACGAAATAATCTATTCTTGCAAAGGAAAAGCGAAGGAAGAAATAAAAAAATTAAGAATGTTGTCATTCATGATTTACCCATTAGGCTTTAGTGTTCGTAATTGAATCGAAAAAGGCGATTTACAGCTTTTCTTTTAAAACGAAATGTCTGACTAAAAAATTTTCTTTTTTTTTAGTTGCTATTGAAAATGGAACTTTTCTCAAACTTCAAGCGTAACATAGTGGACGTCATTTTGTTTTTGAAAGACATATTTAATTAGAAAGTTGTATAAAACAAAGGAACTCAAAAAAAATATTTCATTCGAGCAGCAGTGATGGGGAAAGGTGAAAGTATGTGACAGAACTGGCAAGAGATGTTAAAAGCGAATCAGGAAATAAATTACAGTTTTCGCAGTTAATTGCATTAAGAAAAGACAATTTTAATTTAAGAAACCTTTTTCCACTTTTAAAAAATGGCCTTATTATGTTACACTATGTTTTCTAAGATTACAATGTCTGAGAAATTTTGCTTTTGGGTGTACAGGGGATATTTGTTTTTTAAAAAATTAATATCGTATGAATGCAGTGTGGTGTTGTGGTTTAAGACTATATTCATTCTTTCTGTCATACGGTTATTCTGTTTGAATTTGTGTTAATATTAATTGTTTGTGGCAATTAATAAATATTTTTGTTAATATTAATCGGTTCCAATTAATTATTAATTGCTACGTGAATATTAATACGTTATGGATTACATTAAAGGATGTGTGTTATTGTCGTATAATCATGGATTATAGATTGGAAAGTTGGTTATCGACATATTGAAATGTTAAAATAGCATAAAGATGAACTTGATTTAGTATCGAATTGTAGATCGTAGCAACGATTTACATATAGCAAGGACCATAACTTATATCGAGATAGATTTGTCTACCATAGTTTCTACCATAGCTATCATTTCACGTAAAGCAACATACAGAGAAACAGAAATCAAGATTATAATTGTATATAAAAATTTAAAAAAAAAATTAGAAATTTGAAAGGGAAAATATAGGATTAAAACGGAATATTTATCACAAAATTACTAATACAAAAAAGTAATAGAGAAGACAAGAAAAAGAAAATACACATAAATCCCTTTGACAGTCATGATACGAAATGATACTAGTTAGACATTTCCAGTTTGTGCCACTGGTTTGACCTAAGCCTCTGCAGTGACGTTTTGTCATCGTAGAACCTTGGTTTTATTTATATAAGACACTTTCATGATGAAAAATCCGTTTACAAACAATTACAAATCTTTCTCTTTCCCTCAGACTGCAGATGAATAATATCTTACTTTATATTTTGTTCATTGATGTTGGCGAATGAATCATTATTTTATCAAGTGAGATTTAACAGCTTAAGTAATTTGTTTTGTTTAATTTATTAACAATTTGCGTACGTAATCTTTGCAATGTTTGTGTCATCCAATTGATAATATTTCCAAAATGTTGACACCATTAAAATAACTAAAAAAAGTATACTACACTGTTAGATTTATTTTTGCCCTTAAAATAAATTTACCAGAAATAACAATAAATATCTGGTCATCATTTCTCTAACGACTGTGACAACATATCTAAATCAGCTTTCACATTGAACAATGAAAATTGCACTGCCAGTTAATGCATAAAAAAATATTTTAATGATTTTATGAAAAATATGATATATTTTTTTTTTATAAAACCTTGGTTTCTCAGTACCAGATGTATTGCAACAACAACAATTCATTGTGTTGCACGATTTTGACGCACCTCTCAATCCTTGGGACGTGGACACAAGCACTAGAAATATGAACTAGCTGTATAACTAAACGGAAGAGAATATATATAAACAATAATGCAATATTTAACGTAAATTAAGACAAATAGAGGAATGAACCTGGTGACCGCCTGGTGCACACAGTTCTTCCAAGAAAATCTTTTTTGATTCATGAACACAATTTTAAAGTAACTTAAAAGGCGATTGTACACCTAAATCCATCCAGAGAGTAACCATCGTAATCAGATAGGTTTTTCCTTTGCCAACAAAAATGGAAAAGTTCGGTGTCTTCTTCAAAAACGCTTCCAGGCGCAGACTGCGGCACAGACCACCAGCTTTTGGTGGCCAATCTTCTACTCGAATTTTGCAGAATCAAAAGGAGCAAGGCACAGCAGAAGCGCAACATAGAAAAAAAGCCACTAGAATATGCAGTTGAAGTAAAAAACAGATTCACACCCCTCAACATTGAACGAAACACACTAGAAGAAATTTGGCAAAACATCAAGGGTACTATCAGTGAGAATGCCAAAGAATACATTCCTTTTAAAAAATGTTAAAAGCCAATAAGTGGTTATCAGAAAGAACTGTTAAAATTGCTGACAGAAGACGGAAAGCCAAAGCTGTTAGCAGAAAAGACGAGGTCAGAAGGTTGAATGCAAAGTTTCAACAAGAAGCCCAGAAAGACAAAGGAAAACATTGAGCAGAATACTTCCGAGAGATGGAAGAAGCGAGTCAGAAAGGACACACTAGAGACTGTTTTGCTCAGGTGAAAAAGATTCACACTCTATTTAGCACCAGGAGGGGTACACTTAAGGACAAGGTGGGGAAAGAACTGATCGATCAGGAAAAGATCATCGAAAGTGGAAAGAATATACTGAAGATTTGTACGCAAACGGAAACCAATGTCAGGAGATTAGTAACTAGGGAGGAATTGCAACAGAGTCTTGCATTTTGGAACAAGAAGTCGAGTGGGCACTGAAACAACTGCCCAAAAGAAAGGCAGATTGGAACGGATGGAATTCGTACGGAACTCCTCAAAGGGGTGCTTATTACTGTGCTCCCCGCACTATATCAAGAAATATGGAGAATCTACCAGTGGTCAGAATGCGAAAGGTCAGTGTACATTCCCTTACGCAAAATAGGCAATGCCCGAAAATGCTAAAACTACCGCACAATTGGGCTTATTCCACACGTAAGCAAGATCCGGCTGAAAGTCATCCAGATGCGGTTGCAAAAATTCATTGATTTTGAGCTGCCAGATGTTTAAGCTGGTTTTAGAAAAGGAAGAGGCACTCGAGATCACATTGCAAATATCCGTTGGACTATGCAAAATGCACATGAGTACCAAAAGGGCTTGTACATTTGCTTCATTGACTACAGTAAAGCTTTCAACTATGTCGAACATCTTTTGGGACATGTGTTTAAAAAGTTTTGCAAGAACTTTGAGTCCCGGCTCATCTGATCAAACTTCTCAAATCACTGTATACTGACCAGGAGGCGACTGTGAAAACAATGTATGGTAACACAGACTGGTTCAAGATTGGGAAACGCGTCAGGAAATGGTGCATCTTATCGCCATTTCTATTCAATTTCTGCGCTGAAGCAATCATTCAGAAATTTAACCTTCACGCATTTACCATCAGAGTGAAAACAGGAGGCAAGCAAATCAATAACCTAAGATACGCAAATGACACAACCTTATTAGCAGAAAGCGGAAAGAACTTGAAACAATTGATCATGAAAATCAAAGAGGAAACTGAAAAGATGGGTTTCCACTTAAACATAAAAAATATAAAAAAATCATAATAACAGCCAAAAATGTCAATGTGACTATCAAAATCGATAATGGAGAAATTCAAAAAGTCCAGGACTTCATATTTTTCAGGTCCAAAGTTGATTGCAGTGGCGAGTCACCACCAGAAATCAAACGACGAATTATACTTGGCCGCAGTTCTATGGTCAGTATGAATAAGCCTCACCATCAAGTGCAGACTTGTCCAGACCATCATCTTCTCAGTTACAATATATGGGTGTGAAAGTTGGACTGTAAAAAAGGCTGACAAACGCAAACTCCAGGCTTTCTTCTTCGAAGAATTCACGAATGCCGTCCCACCAGAGCTATCCGTTCCGTTTATTTTTCCCTAGTACAATCCCACCTCACGTATTGCTATAACGTTTGGTCAAAAGCAACTCAGTCTAATATTCGTAAAATTGAATAAATTCAATTACATACAGGGTGATCCAAATTAAACAGGTGTTCAGACCTCTCTGTTGGGAAAACTACTTGGCCAATTTCACCTAAATATCGTACACATGCTCTCCTGAGTATGCGGTTTTGATTTCTGAAAGAAAAAAAATGAGTTCATATTTCGGTTGCTAGGGAAGGAAATGGTGCTGCGGAGCAGGCAATTTATTAATATTAACAACGAAAAAGTGTTTTAACATGCAATAACCTTTATTGCAATCACATGAAATTAACTACAAATTACAGTATACCGTAGGATAGTAGGTATGACTAAAAAAAGATTTGTGCAATAACTTTATTGCTATCATATGTGGAACCACACTATCATCACAGATACGGCTCGATATGTCCTCCGTCTCTTTGCTCTAGAAATTGCATTCGATGCACAACACATTCCACGGCAGAACGTAACTCATTCGCTTGGAGGTGGGATACATGTTGCGAAATTCTGTCTTTTAAGACTGCTAAGTTCGGAACATTGCCTTTATAAACGCAGCTCTTTAAATATCCCCACAGCCAAAAGTCACAAGGGTTAAGATCGGGTGACCGAGGCGGCCAAGATGTTGAAAATGACCTGCTAATCACTCTGTCATCCGAAAAGTTTTGCCGTAATAATGTTTGAACAGGCAACGCGATGTGCGGGGGTGCACCATCTTGCATGAAAATTGTAGTGTCAAGACAATTTCTCTGTTGAAGCAAAGGAATGACAAAGTTCCAGAGCATAAATGCATACCTAGAGCCAGTAACAGAACATGTCATTGGCCCCGAGGCCGTATTTTCTTCAAAGAAGTAAGGACCAATGACGAAAGATGAGGTGAAGCCACACCACACTGTCACTTTTGGAGCATGCAACGGAATTTGTTGATGAACGTGGGGATTTGTGTCAGACCAAATACGGCAGTTACGTGTGTTTACAGCGCCATTCAAGTGGAAATGGGCCTCATCACTTAACAGTATCTGCCAAGGCCATTCATCATCGACTGTCATCCGAGCAATGAACATCAAAGCAAATTTTTTGCGCACGTCATTATCACCAGAAAGCAATTGCTGAGTGTGGGCTATCTTATATGGATAAAACTTCAGGACATTTCTCATAACTCTCCACACTGTCGTATATGGCATGTCCAATTCCCGTGATATCGCACGTGCACTACTGCTACCATGTGCACTTGCTGCTCCCTGCTCCACTGCTGCAGTTGCAACTTCTTCAATTTGCTGCACTCGAGTTGGTTTGCGGCCTCGTCCTGATTTAATGGCGAATGTTCCAGTCTCCTCAAAATACAAGACCATTTTTCGAAGATTTGTAATTGTGAGAGTGCGTCTGCGTAAACCTTTTACCTGCCGAAATGCTTTAAATGCAGCAGAAACATTGCTATTTCGTTGATAAAAGAGCTTAACAAGTAACGCGCGATCTGGTAAAGTAAGTTTCATGATGCAGTCCTCGTATGGTGGAAAAATGCTTCACGACTCCTTATATAGGCAGAGGATGTTGCGCATGTTAAGTAATATGTAAATTGCCTGCTCTGCAGCGCCATTTCCTCCTCTAGCGGCCGAAATATGAACTAAATTGTTTCTTTCAGAAATCGAAACCGCATACTCAGGGGAGCATGTGTATGAAATTTGGGTGAAATTGATCAAATAGTTTTCTCTACAGAGAGGTCTAAACACCTCCTGTTTAATTTGGATCACCCGATATTTACTTTCAAAAGTTTTACAGTCACATTTTAAAATAAGGTACTTTTTAGCTCATTACTAATTGTCAAGCAGTATCAATTATTTTTGTAGCGTTTTGGTATCTTGTATATTCGCCTGTAAATTCCCGACAGCTTTGAAAAGGAGGTAATAATTTTTCTCCGCCCCTCCTATAAGTATTCGTTAATTTTTCTCAGACCTCCCCCCACTACTAGAAGTACTCGCATGGGCTCCCATGGTGAAAACAAATTCAAACTTTCGTGAAAATTCACTAATTAGGGACCAAATTAAAAAAAACAAATACAAAATAAGCTGAAGGCACCTTAGCAAAGTGTTGGAAGAAATACTTTTGTTCTGACGCCTTGTTGAGATTGTAACAGGCTTTCAGCGGAAACCTTAATCTTTACATGACGATTTAGAACGGCATTTTGTTCCTATCTTTTTTTTTTTAATTTGTCTTGTAATCAGAGACATTTCATAAATTTTGAATTTTGTTTCCACCTCGTAAAAGATTCCGCGATTCGAAGCATTTGTTAGAATCAACTCAGCAACGTAGAATTTTAAAATCATTGGGTGTGGGGGAGAGGGGTCACTTCTATACAACTCTCTACGCCTATAATTCAAGTTACTCCTAATATTTCCAGTTCTGTTCACGGCAAAGATTCCTACTAGAGGAAGATGGAGAAGAGTGCTTTAAAGAAATTAATTAACGAGAACTTTTATGAAAGTCTATAAAGTGGTTTAAGTAGTTTTCAAATATCTGAAAACAATTCATCCTTAATAGGAGGACTTTTAGAGATGTTTAATTGGTTTTTGGTTTGTTAAATATTAAAGTTGTTTATTTAGTTAGTTAGGCCGGATGAGAGTTGGTTATCTTTAGGATAACCTTTAGTACATATTTTTGCGTTATATAAACTTTAGTAAACTTTATTAAATAATAACAACATTGTTATTAACCCGGAATTAAATAAAAAAAAACCAAATAAATTAACTAACCCAGACATGAAGAAATTGTTCCAACTACAGACAGTGACATAACACATTGTAACATTGGAAAAGCATTATTTATTAGTATATAATTTTTTTATAACCATCTCAATAAACACCAGTCAATCATATAATATCAGTAAAATCATATCTTTTCAATTAACAAACTATTGCAAATCAATAGCAAAATCTATTATATACAAAAATACTTAAAATATAGGGAGGGGAATCAACAGATTGAACTTAGGGTAAGGGAAAAAAAAGGGCTAAATTTGACTTATATAGTTTGAACTGCATCACGTTCGGGTACTTCGGCCACCATGTATGTGACGGGAGAGGAAGCCTTCGGCTTGGCCTTCTATGTTCGGCATGTCTGGAGATTAACAGGCAGACACTTCTTTTGATACGACTGAGAGAAAATCTTTTCGAAATGGATGACAGGCCATAAGGAACTAACTCGTCCACTTCTTCTCGATTTCGGATTCGTTCAACTCTTTTGACTCAACCGGTAACACAGGGCTGCCCCAAGGGAGGGGCGAGCGGAGCGGACGCCCCGGGCGCCGCCGCAAAATATTGGGTTTCACAATCGGGTAACATTAATTTACCGGGAGAAAATTATTTTAAAAAAAGTGGCTAACTGTTCTACCAATTCTTTTCGTAACTCCAATACCGTGGAATTAACAATCGAATAGAACACTTGAACATGAAGGGTCTGTTTACAGTACATGACAAGTATCTTATTGGTCAGCGGACCGCGCCCTTGGAAACAGTACTACCCTTCTGCCTTCCGCCTAAGGGTGGATCTAGGATGTTGTTACAGGGGGCGGTTTCGGGGCCCTCACCAGGAAAAGTTTTAGTTTTGGGCTGTTAAATAGTTTAGGTAAATGTTTTTATATTACTAGCCTTCCTTTATACCAGGATTGTCCAACATGTCATGTCACAATCCGGTCCGCAAACAATGTTAATCTGGCCTGTCTACAACTGTTTGAAATAAAAAAAAATTCCCAAACAAAAATTTTAGATTTTTTTCAAAAATATGGAAATATCATGGGACAGCATAGGTAACCTCTTTCTATATTGCACGTGCACAAACAAATAACTGGAAAAAACTCTAAAGGGGAGGCTGTTAAGTGTAATTTTTTTTGCCTTTTTTTTAAGAAACCGCTGGCCCACGGGATCCGTGAAAATTCTTTAAGTGGCCCGCTACCCAAAAAGGTTGGACAACCCTGCTTTATACTCACCAAAATATTTAATTTACGACAATGAATTAAAGCTGGGCTTTTCTTTAATTAAACTATATGGTTTAGGGCAGATTATAGTCAAGTATGACAGAAGGATAACCTAGTAAAGGAGACATATACAATAACCAAAAACGATAATTTACAATGTAATTAATAGAACAAGTTTAAATTTAAACTACAAAAACATCGTAATTATTTTACTTTTTTTATAACAAGCAACTTTTTAAAAAATTTGAAGTTTATAGTGCAAAGTCGAGCCATCTTGGTTTCTTTGAAAATTTGTCAATCACTTTATTTACATCAATATGAATGTCTCTGTGGGTGTGTATTAAAAGTCTCTTCTGTCATCCGCGTTCGAAGCCAAGTTTGACGGCGCTTCAACGATAAAAAACTACGTTATGCTGAAGTAACCCTTACTGAAAACGTAGTTTGAAAGACGAGTAGCTTGTAGATTCGTGGAAAAACGTCTGGATCGCATTTCTCCAAGACTTGGAGACTTTGGTGTAAGACTTTTATTTATTACAGTAGTAACAAACAATACATAAAATATTCTTCATCAACTTTATTTTTTTCTATTTAACCCTGAAGCGGGGCGATCGCCCCTCCGCCTCTCGTTGGATCCTGCAGTGCCTCTGCTTCCATCCCTCCGGTAGTGAAGCGTGTTTGCTGTCATTGCCAACGAGCTGATGATTTATTGAAAGTCGGTTGTCGCGCCCTCTCCTCTTCCCTACCCGTCGCCCGTTCTGGCGCGAGCCCTGACCAATGACGTAGGAAAACACTCGTCCGAGATGAAATTAGTTTCTGCAAAATTCTACTGATTTCGAGAAAGCAGTAGCGCTCATTCTGTCCAGATTTTTCTCTATAAGCTATTTAAAGCATTACAGAGTGGATTGGAAGAGAGAGAGAGAGAGAGATTAAGATATTTGAAGCCGTTGAAGATTTTGACCTAGCCGAGTAGCTATTGTAATCGCTGGCTACGGAAACTTTTGCCTTCGTTGAAAAGTTTATGTGGATTATTTGTAAAGTTTACTGTGAGTATTTGCGAACTGTATTTGTCAACTCGTCTATTCGTGTTTCTAAGTGTTCAAGTACTGTGATTGAGAACATTTATTTTCAAGTCAACATCTTGCCATCCCGGCAATTGTGCTTGTGAAATCATCGTTGCGAGTGAGTAGCGAATTTTGTGATTTGAACTTAATAGTGGCTGTACAAAGCCCTGTGCTCTGAGAATCATCTTTGCAAATATTTGTGAACACTAGATATCATCATCTTTATAAGTTCTTGTAAATATCGGTAATCATCGTCATTGTTGAATTATTGTGCATCTTGTGAAAATATGTGTAATGAAGAATTAAGAATTTCCATTGTTCTCAGTCAAATCTAAGAACGCGCCCCAGTTTGTGATGACTTACCCGTGTAAATAAAAGAATTTCTGTAACATGACGTACGTATAGATTAAATATTGCGAGTGCGATTTCACTATGTCTAAAAAACTCTCTGGAGCGCAAAAACGCCAATTAGCGCAAGACGAGGAAGCATCGAATGCATGGTTTTCTTTAAAACTACAAATCATATTGAGATTTTTTTTTTTTTTACTTCTACCCCAACTCTTTAACTCCCTAATTTTACTTAGGGCTATTTTCTGTTCATGGCCATATGCCTACTAAAAGTAAGCATTTAAAAGGGCCAATTGAAAATTTTTCAATGTTGAGTCGATAATTAAAAGCTTAGTTGGAAGATTTGGGAGAGGGACATACGTGTGGGGGGTGCCGTAAGTAACCTCGCCCCGGGCGCCTACAACCCTCGGGGCGGCCCTGCTGTCGTAAGACATCTTTTCAGGACCTACAATGAGCGTAGAGTGACCATTCAACTGACTCTCGTCCAAGCGCTCGAATGACCATTGTCTCCAAGATGGGACATTTTTTTCTCGCCAAACCATTTAATTTTGGCGTAAAGAGAGGCTTTGTCGCCAGGAAGCTGGAATGTAGGTCATCCTTGGCGATGTTTTCTAAACGTGAGAAAGACTATTTTCACGTGCAGGAGGGTCCAGTGATTTGGAGAGTTATGAATCACTATTTATGTGACAGTAGTTACATTTGCATTTGCAGCTGCGTCCTGTATTTGTCACTGGTAGACTTGGATAAGTGCATTCGTATGGCTTAAGAGGTTAAAGGTGAAGTAAGGTCCGGTATTCTCACTATAAGAGTCTCATTAACGAGTTGAAAATGGCACAATCTTGGAGGGGCCTGCACAGCAGAAGATCAGGGGGGGAGATGTTGACCTAAAGTTTGAACATTTTAATGGCCATATGGCCAGCTGCACTTCGGAAATTCTTGGAAAGAAAATGTAAAAGGACAAAGGTTACAAGCCCCCTTTAAGGCAGTTAACGATGATGACTCATATACGAAAGTAAAACTGTTAACACTTTTAAGTGTTTGAGTCAATACGTTTGGATTTTAGGAATTAATTGCATAATATAATACGTACATACAATACATCAATGATTTCAATTAATATATATATATCCCAATTACGAATATTTCTGAAATTGAAATTAATTTATAAGTACAATATGAATCAACAATGATTGCAAAATATATGACGAAATAAAATAATACATAAGAAGACCGATTATGTTAAAAAGAATGCGAATATTTTAAATAATGGATTAATTTAATTAAATATTAATTTTGATTAAAACTAATACTGTTGCACATTGATAATTGTAGGAGATATTCCACAGTAGAGTCTTCTTAGAACAGTTCTATTATTCACTTGGCATGAATAGTTTATTTAATTAATTTATTTATTGATGATAGTCTAATTCGCGTTTACTTTTGATGCAAGTCCTGTTGTTGCCTATCGTCCATGACAAAATATATGGCAGGATACTTTTGATGAATACGTATTGTACGAGGATATATGGCCGGAGTCTACTGATTTATTCTTCTGACACACAAATAGTCACATCACAGGTGGGAAGCTGAAACACAAATGAAGAAAGGACAGTACCTGATCTCATATATTATACAATTTTTTGTTCGGTGTGGGGAGAGAGACGAAGATTGACCACGGTGCTTGCTAATGTTTTTCATGAATTAATTAATGATTTCCAATGTTTTATTTGCAATACCATTTTACATTAATTTTTTATTAAAAAGAATTTCGACATTAATTTCGCCTCAACAGAGCTGGGTCTAAAAATTGAAAATAACAGCCAACTTTCCAATCGATTTTTCCCCGAGTCTCAATGTTTTTATGGCACTTTTAATTACTTTTAAATTAGCTCTTTTTTTAATAGAAAACATAGGGCCGCCCTTAAGCCGGAGCGAGAGGGTCCCATGCCCCGGGCCCCGCCCCGCGAAGTGTAATTCTAAAATTTTAAACTTTTATAATATTGAAAGTTTCCCCAGAAACCTTTTTGCTTCGGCTCTCTCATTTCATGCCATCTAGTGCTCATACATTATTCCATTTTTTTATTTCGTTTTGTTTTCTTACTCGTATATGTATGGGCCCCCGAAATATGTTTTGCCTCGGGCCCCGCATTAGTTAAGGACGGCCCTGAAGCCCTTATGAGTAAAAATAATTACGGAAGTATATGCAGTAAATGTGATTAACTAAGCGGAACAAACCCTGACTGTGGATTCATTTCATTGAAGGAAAAATTTCATTGAAATAAGCCATTGTTTCTGCCTTATTCGTTTGATCAGTTTATCACCTACTCTTATCCCTCGCACAACGTTCATTTAATATATTTCAATACAATAAGTGTTACTGTAGGTTAAACATGCACATTTGTGTTGTGTTGATCATTTCATAGGTTCCTTTTGCAGCGTTGCGCTAAAAGGCGCCCCCTAGTGGACGTTTTCGGACTGAACTTTTTTTTTGCAGATTTCTTTTCCGCATATTTTGGATAGTCTATATACCAATTTTGGTGTCAATCCGCTGAACGGTTCAAGTTCAAGGGTGCTCTAAATAGGCCATATATAATTATAATCACCCTGTATATGAATTTCATTTACCGTATTATTAAGAATATTATTTAATTTATGAATATTATACAGTACTTTATTAGACAGCATAGAAATTAGACTCATTTCATTCGTACATGCCCATTTGTGTCGCAGATAAACTTTTCACAAAATTATAAAATCTCATATTTTAAAAACAGTGGAGCTGCAATTTGCTGCCGCACCGCCATAAAACCCCAATTAGCATCCGTGATCATATATACTATAGTAGACTCTCTCTCTCTCTCTTTCTTTCTTAACCGGCTCCGCTTTAATCGACCGCCACTTCAACTAGTCCTCTTCGTTTAAAGGGGCCGGTCGAAGCAGACGAATATTTCAGCCGTAGCTTTTGTAGTGGTACTACAATATTTTACTGCTGCATGTTTTTTCTTGTTAAATAACAATTATATAACTTTAAAATCTATTAATTAGAAGTTTTCATGATGATGCCTCAATTTGACTCCTCATGTTTTCCTTGAACAGCTCAAATTTCGGAGTAACTGGCCAGAGCCCCGGTTTCGTTGTGGCCGGTTAAAGGGAGTCAGTCTGCTGCACCTTATTTGAAAAACTAAATGTTGAACGAAATCTTAAGACTGTTAACTTCATAACTACTGTAGGATCGGATTAGGTTTCATGGAAAAGAAAAACTTCGGCCTATGTGAGTGACGAGCACTCTTACATTGAGTACCAGATAAAATTTATTTGCCTACACTTCTTTTAAGTATTTTCAAACCAGTCGTCTAGATAAATTTTAGTTTTTACACCCAGCACTTTTATTTTTATTTAGTTTACGTTGTACGTACGTGCAATGCAAGCTCGACTAGGATGACCGAATCCTCAGAATTCGGGCTGGCCTTGATTCCTCTGACGCTACATCCGGTTTGACTTCTTTTTTTTGTTTACAAAATTCCTTGAACAGGGATTTTTCCCCACTCCAAGACTTCAATTTTCCCTTTTTTCCTAATTCTTAAAGTTTAAAACAGGAGTTAATACATATATAGCGTACTCACCCCCCTCCCCCGGTTATAGATAAATTGATTTATTTAGTATATTTAACTGTTGTAAATATTGTAATATAGTAGAACCCCGTTTAACCGATCGTTTTCTCGTTGAAGATCCCCAAGTTGGATAAACGAATGGTCGGTTAATCCGAAGAAAATGTAAAGTACCATTTGTAGGGTTCTAAAAAAAAACAACAACCCATAAATGCCGTGTCTAGATGTTTATCGAGTATTTACTTATACAAGATCACAAAAAATTATAAATAAATAAAAAAATCGGAAGTATTTTTTTTTTAGATTTAAATTGCTTTTTTAAAATCGGTTACTCCTATGCAATTAATCATCACGCAAAGTTATTATATCTAATTCTAATTATTATTCAAAACCATGACGTCACGAAGATAATGGTTGTGATAGTCATAGTCATTATAACGATTAATTGCATAAAACTAGGCCGGTGTTAAAAGAGAAATTTGGGGTTTCTCTTCTTGAAGAAAAGATTTTCAAAACTCTTTTTAAATTTATTAAAAAGCTCGTCTTATTAATTAAAATGGAATAACTAGCTTTTGATGACTATAATCAGAGAAACAACTTCAATAACAGGGATTCTGTGTGGTCCTCGATAACGAGCAGAATTTTTGAGATTAAATATTATTTGTGAATATTGTGTTATGATTAGTGAATTTACTCGCGTTCCAACTTCTTATCTACTCTTACTAATTTTCCTGCTGCTTTTAATTTTAACTCTCTTATTAATTTTTACTTCTACACTTTAATCACTTTCCACAGCTCTATCTACAGGCCGTAAGTTTGCTTTTGGGCCACTTACAACAATTGAGATTTTTCTTAGTATTAATAAGAAGACCCTCAAAATTAATAACATGATATTGTTAAACTAATTATATTCTGGCTTTATAATATCTTTAACCATTTTTTTTATTGATATTGGTTCATTCAGTATTAATCACAAATCTCAATTATTGTAGTCAGAAAAAGCAAATCAGTCAGTGCAGTCTAGCTCAGATGCTCTTGTGCCATAAAAATCCAAACGAACAGATTAGTAACAGGGATTTTGTGGGGTCCCTGATGCAGAACAAAATCCTTGATAAACCTTTCATCTACTCCTCTTCCCTCCAGTTTACTACTATAATTTGAGTCTTTTTAGTTTAAATGTTTTCTACTACTTTAATTTATATGGCTTTACTACTCTAATTTATATTGTTTTACTACTCTAATTTATATGGTTTTTACAACTTTAACTTTGTCCAAGTTAATATACATTTAAGTATAGTGTATTTATGTATATTACATTAGAAGGTACTACATGTCACAATCATACTACAATTTTGCTATATATATAACACGTAATTTCACATATGTATGAGAGATACTAATATATATTCCAATCAATTGCAGTAAAACCTAGCTTAAACGAACTTCATCTAACTGAAATGGGTTGCTGGCATTTTTTTTTTCCTTATTTTTTAAAGCACACACCCATTCAGTAATTTTAATAAAAACGCTCATACAGTAAAACCTCCCTACAACGATATCCGATATAACGATAAATCCCTCTACAACGATAATTTTTCTCGGTCCGTATAATAGTGTTGTAGAGAGGTTTTACTGTATAATGAACCCTCCCTAATAATAACTCCCTCTACAACGATAATTTTTCTCGGTCCGTATAATATTGTTGTTGAGAGGTTTTACTGTATTTGTTTTCTGGTGTACTCTGATCTTCAGAAAGGAACTAGCACTATCTTAAGGCTATTCAAGAATGTAATAATAAAAACAAAATATACAATAATGAATTTGAATCTGTTCCTTTTCACCGATTATGTGGACTACGATCACATCTGATATCACTTTTGCATAATTCTGTTAAAGTTCTGTTGCGTACTGACTGGTATGTACACAGAAATTTGTCGTCTTAAGCACTTTTTCTGGAAATTCGTTTAAAAACCGAAATACTCTCTCAGTGATTAGGTGTTAGAGAAAAGGTTTAATAGTTGTTACTGAAATAATTAAACCCAAGGCATGTGGTCCCGGTGGGGAAGGGGAAAGGGTGAGTAAATCATTCCACAAGGGGAAACTGGTGACGTCATAACCACAGCGTGTTTTTGGATAAATATTGTTTCTTTGCACCTCTACACGGAAAATTGTATTTCCGGATTATCCTGGATTTTCTTATCCGCAATAGGGCCCGCCCCTTTATTTCGGTCAATCGGGGTTGTATTGTATTTAGTAAATTGCAAATGTATATTATAGTTCCTTTCTAGATTAAAAGTAAACAAACGGCGACTTGGGAATCAGTCACACATAAAATTACATCAAATGTTTCATACGTGGTCCACGGGCTCCCATACGAGTACTTCAAGGTAGGGGGGGCTAAGAAAAATTAACGAGTACTTTTAGGGGGGGGCTGAGAAAAATTATTACCTCCTTCTCAAAGCTATCGAGAATTTTAGTGAATGTACAAGATACCAAAACGCTACAAAAATAATTGATACTGCTTGACAATTAGTAATGAGCTAAAAAGTACCTTATTTTAAAATGTGACTGTAAAACTTTTGAAAGTAAATGCATAGCAGGTTCGGGCAAATAAAATTTTTAAACAGCTAGGGAGGGCTTGAGCCCCCCCCCTCTCTGCCTCCCATATGGGCGCCCATAACGTGGTCTGCTTCTTCTCTTTTTTAATTCGTTAGAAATATCATAACGGGCCACACACTGGAGTAGCTAGTCCCGAAGTACAAAGCATTCATTTGTAATTTTCGTTTTTCTACAGAATCTAATCTTTTTAAGTGGGGCCAAGTCATCCCCCGAGCCTCCCTATAAAATATAGAACTTTATAAGGACTCCAAAGCCGTAGCTAAGGTGGGGGGTTGGGGTTCAATCTGAAAATTTTCAAATATGTGTAATATTTATTGAAAAATGCGAATTTTTTATTTCGTTTCTAAGTTTTGACAAAAAAAAAAAAAAAATCCCAATGACGATTTTCATTTAACTGAATGCAATTTGGCCATCTCGGCTTTTGGTCCAGCCAGGTCACAGCTGTTTCTGTGAAACAGCTCCAACTGTTTTACAGAATGGGAACACAAAGACCACATCTGGGCTATCCCACATGGGAAGTATTTAATGGTATAAAGTCTGTATCCCTCGGCGTCACATCGTCTTAGTCTATGGAAATGTTGAAGGGACATGTTCGTATTCGGGGGGGGGGGACCGGTCCCTCCCTGAAACGAATTTGTAATAAGACTGCAAAAATATATGTGTATTTTCTGGTCAAACTTGTAAAAAGGGGAGAAAAACCCTTAAACCTTGAATTATCAAAATTCTGACCACAAAGTCTCGTTTTGAGAACCATTAATTTGAGAATACTTTAAAGAAATAATAATAATAAAAAAAAATAGAAAACATTTTCTTTGAAAGGGGGAATTCTGAAAAATTAAATTTTGATGGCAAAACTACAAGTAAAAAATTACAATTATGTCTGAAGGCAAAATTAGTATTTCCTCATTATTTTTGACTGATTTATGATTATTATATTTCAATAGTGTAGCAATTAAAACTCATGGGGAGGGGCTCAAGTGGCTTCAAAGAAGATTATATGATGCGGTCTTGAAGAAAATAATGTGTTTTGATATCGAATGGGGGGCTTGAGCTCCCTGAGCCCTCTCTTTTTCTACGCCACTGATCTATTTATATTTCTTCTTTGCGATAAACGCGACACATCTTTATTCGTTATTTTATAAAAAATTTTGAACCCCCGGTATTTTAATTTTAGCTTATACTTTTTTAAAGCAGAGTGTTTCTGAAGCATAAAGTCAAGTTAAAAAGAAAAAATAAATGACTATTTTTTTAAAGAGCGATTTTAAATTGCTTTACAGTTACAGATAAAAATAAAATAAACTTTTCATTACAGATGTTTTATGCCAGTGGTTCCCAACCTGGGGGTCGCGAACAGGTTTCTGGGGGTCGCCGCAACTATTTTTAGTTGCAATTATTTTTATAAGGAATTTCACCAATTGTTCCAATAATTTATATTTCAATATGGCTACACACATTTCAATAGTCTACAATAATCGTTATTAACTTTATATCTATAATATACATTAATATATATATATAATTAATATAATTCTATATCTAATGTGTTTTCTTTACTCTGTTAAAAATGCTTTTATTATACAAATGTGTCGGCGGCGGACAGAGGGGTCGCAGATCTTTTGGTTACTATAAAGGGGGTCGCGAATTACTTGGTTACTATAAAGGTTGGTCGCGGCTTTCAAAAGGTTGGGAACCACTATTTTATGCAAACCTTAGTGGAAATTTGTGGCGAAGAAATTTGTCCTTTTTTTTTATTATTTTGTGTTCAAGTTGCAGTTAATAGGTAAACAAAATGGGGAAATATTTCACAGCAAAAGTTCTTTGCTTTGTCATAATTTAAAGTGTTACTAAATCAAACACCCAATCATTCATTAAAATCACACGTCAAACACGGAGGGATTTTATAGAAGTCTAGAAGGATATTTTATCACTTGTTGCAGGGATTTTTTCTTTTCATCGGCAACACTGTTTGCCGGCTCCGTTATTCCTCTGTGGTTTCACTCACGCTGGGCAACTCTTGGAAGGCGGGTTTCATTTCTCGAGGTAAGTTATTTTCTACCGTTTTGTTTCATGAAAAATTATTATTTTTGTAAATAATTAATTACACTAAGACATACGCTGCCATGGGAAACCCGAGGAATCGTGATTTACTTTCTTTATGGGGCAAAATTCTAGTTCTGTAAAAAAGGCGCGCTTTTCATGAGGCGTGGCGTCTTCCAGCTTGGACACGTTTCGCTTGGAACGTAAATATGCTTTTTTTAATAAACGATTAATGTATTTTTACTCAAATTAAAAGGAAAAAATCTTATATTCACGGTAAGGATGTCAGTAGCCAATTGTTTGACCGTTTTATTGGCATATAAATATAACGGATTTTATTTATGTATTTTTAATATACGAGTTCGATTAAACTTGCTTGATATCGAAGTGATCTTAGTTTGATTGTATGCCCGTATCCATAGGGGGGATCTTAGGGACGCCCCCCCCTCCCGAAACTAAATTTTTAATGGGACTTGGCTACGGCCTTGCATGCTGTGATTGTATCGATACATGCTGTAAAAATTTTTGAACCCCCGAAATTAAATCCTAGCAACGCTGTTGTTTGATTGGCTATATTTCAGACTATAAAAATAACGAAAACATGTTACATACAGTAAAACTATCATATGTCAAAGTTTTGGTGAACCCCATGATTTGAAGTCCCAGATAAACTTTTTATGTAACGATTTTTTTTTTATGAAACCTTCGAATTCGATATATGGAGGCACACACACGCACACACACGCGCGCGCACGCACACATATCATCATCATCATATTCAACCATTATCTATCCACTGCTGGATGAAGGTCTCTCCAAATGCTTTCCACACAAGTCTATCCTGAGCAATTCGCTTCCACGTCACCCCAACCTGTTTTCTTATTTCATCCACCCATCTAGTTTGAGGACGTTTTCTAGGTCTTCGGTGGTCTCTTGGAATCCAGTTCAGAATTTCTGTTGTCCATCGTTGATCAGTTCTTCTTGCAATATGCCCAGCCCATCGCCATTTCAGTCCTTTTACTTTAACAATGATGTCCTCTACTCTAGTTTGCTCTCTCACCCAAGTGTTTCTTTTTCGATCTCTCCTAGTTATTCCAAGCATGCACCTCTCCATGCTCCTTTGCGTTGTCTGTAACTTTCGTATTGCTCCAACTGTTAGACTCCATGTCTCTGATCCATAAGAGAGGACTGGCAATACACACTGGTTGAAGACCTTTCTTTTTAGACACAAAGGCAATTTCCCCTTCAGGATAAAACTGTTTCTTCCAAATGCACTCCAGCCAAATTTAATACGATACATGCTTGAGCAGTAATAAAAGTTATATTGAAATCAGAAGATCTATAAAATATTTTAAGTTTTTTCTAGAAATGGAAGAGAATTAAAGCCGAAGCTTACCGAGGTTCCTCCAGAATGGTGATGTGACAAGAGAAAAGTAGATTTCTTATTTCTGGATTTATCCACTTGTAAAACGATAGGGTTCCCGGGGTCCGTAAAAAAATAAATTCACATCATGAAACCAAAACTTTTAAATATTTTTTTTTTTTTTTATTAAAACGTGAAAAGATTTATCTGGGACGCTGGTTTTCTGTAAGGCTATCATGTATTCACTATTTGATTGCCTGCCATTTAGTTGAAAACAACTTAAATTATTTGCGTTTTCCTATATATTCCATGACGTTATGTTAATTCCACGCTAACCAGAAAGTACATACTTCGACTTCCAGTTTCCGTTCCTCTATAGAAAAAAAACACATTTGCTGCCTAAATAGCACCAGTAATGTCTTATCACTGAGTCCTACAATGTTGTCTTGCTTTCGTACGAAAACAATATACAGTAAAACCTCGCCAAGAAGCAATATTTTTCCTTCCATGCCAAAAGCGGATTACTGCACCTAGCCTGAGATTCCAATACAGCTGCACCCCTGTTCATGCCAGCGGCCGGAATGAGACATCATGCACCGCATATGGAGCTGTTCTAAATATTACAACCTCGCTAAATAAACCAACTTTGCCCAATTTCGTTACGGATCAGCGGGGTTTACTAATTGTATTTGTAATTTTTACGAACCATTTTATTTAGAAAGCATCATATTATAAACGGTGATCTAGCCTATCTATAGTCTGTTCGCGGAAAATTGTGCACCAGTTCCGTTAGAATTCAAGGGAGCTGAAGGAACATCCCGTCTGTTACTTCAGCTCCCTTGAATTCTAATGGGACTGGCGGACAATTTTCCGCGAACGGACTATACATCGAATATGCATATTAGGACCGTACCGTGGGCATGGCAAACGACACAGTGGCCTCATGTTAAAACTTAAAAATAAGGTTCCTAAAAAATGGGAGCTGACGTACAACCGCCATTTTGTTGCCATTGTATCACGTGATCGTGGTTGCAAATTGCATTTATTGGCGACATTTTGAAAGTTGCGCCAATGTTTACAATAGTCGGATAATCGCGGATTTTTGATTATTTTTATGCCAAAATAGCGATCATTGCGCCAATGCGTAAAACCTTTATCGCCAAGGTAAATGAAACCGGAATTCTACAACAAAATGGCGGCTGATTCGTCGGCCTATAATTCTAGGGACTCTACCTAAAAAGGGCACCAAATGAGGTAACAGGGGGTTTACTGTGGTTCTAGGTGGGCGTTTGTGTGCTAGAATAAAAAAATATAGTTAATAATTTAAATCTAAAATGCCAATTATTATATAAACTAATATTTTCTATGGCGCTTGGGACGCCATTTTACATCTTTGCTTCGGACACGAAAATCTCTTGACACGGCTCTCATGTAAATTATAAAGAACACTGACGCAATAGAGCGTTGAATTCGATATAGCACTAAAGAGACGAGGTTCTTTGGCAGAGCGCGGTATAACCTGATTTTCCAGCTTATGTGTTGTGTACAGATATAGTTGCTTTGATACATGAAGGGTTGGTTGATTGGTTAGTGGGAATTTTAATGGCGCAAGGAAAACAAGGGTCATGCTGCACCAAAACGAAATGAAGCTATACATGTGCTTTTCGAATTAATAGGTTTTATATATTATAAAGATATTTATATTTATTTACAAGATTTATTCCGGTTATTTTATCTCTAACTTATTTGTATTTCATTTAATCCATTAATACACTTCACACAATTTACGCAATGCTCACCCGACTTTGACCTTATGAGCAGCGTGGGCTTTGTCAGAACTCTCAGTCTTTTCCCACTGCTGCCCTGGTAGGTCGTCTGGCATTACAATATCTTTTCCCAATACTTAATTGTACTGCTATATTGTAATTATAACATATTTTCAGGTTAATTTACATGCCTTTTCCCAAACTGTTTCACTGCAATCAGTACCATGTTAACTATTTTATGTTCTCACTCCTCAGAGAAGCGGAGAATCATTCAATTTGTATTATCATGACACTTGTCTGAATAAAATGCTAAACTATGATCTATTTGCCGTCGAATGTGGTTTCAACACAACAAGGCTTTAGCACTGATGTGCAAGTTTATTTGAACATCGCTTTTAGGGGTCGATGAATAGACCAACCAGGTGGACTTGTCGCTTGGCCACCACGATCACCCGATTTGACAGCTATCAACTTCTTCCGCTGGGAATACCTTAAATGTCTCCTCGTATATGCCACTCCTATTCATTTCCCAAAATCGCCATTATTGCAAGTGTTCGGCAAATGCCGGAAATCTTTGAAAATGCACGGCTGTCTATTCGCCGACGCTGTCAGACTCTCGTTACTGCTGGCGGACGCTCCTTCAAGCAACTACTATAAAACTGCTTTAAATAAATATGTTCACACTTACTGCTGTTCGTTTATGTATCAACAGCTATTAACACCAAAGGGTGACGCATGCGCATGCACATTTATTGACGAAAAAAGTTTGCTTTAGTGTTCCTTATTTCCATAAAGTTTTTGCTGAGAGCTTCTAAGCACCCTGCATATATTAATTATTCCTCATAAGAGCTAATTTGCAACTTTAATCTGGTTATCATTGAGTTACAGTTAATTCTCAACAGCGCTTTGCAATTTTGACGTTTCCTTTTAACATAAATGTAATTGCAATAACATGTTCTAGGCATGTGAATCGTTTGCTATAGTTACTCTAATAATGATGATTTCGTTTTCAGGCTAAACAATCTTTCTATCTGATAAACGATGGCTGAAGCTGTAATAAAAATGCAGAAGATTTGTTTGGATAGGGGAGCCACTGGCATAATCGGGCTGTCCAGGTAATCTTTATTTTCAAAACAACAAATTTATAAAAGAAATATTTTATATATGTATATAAAAAATCCCGCGAGGCTGGAGCAGTTGACAACTGCTCTGGCGCAGTGACGTTAAGTGGTGCATCATATCAATCAGTCTCCCCTAACATCAGTTGTATGATGGCTGAGCTTATAGAAGCATAATTAAACGTTGAAATGCCTAGTGTTATTTTATTTTTTTATTTTTTTGCGTCCAAAGGATATTATCGGCTGAAATTCATCGCTGAAACTGAATTGCTAACAGACGTTACATTGCATGAAATTCATCGTGAAAACTGAGTTGCGAACAGGCGTTATATTGCTGCATGACAATGTCAGGCCACACTCAGCCAATACTACGCGGTACTGGAGCATCCTCCCTACAGCCCCGACCTGACTCTTAGTGATTTTCATCTATTAGAACATTAAAGAGCCACCTGGATGGCAGGCAATTAACAACCGACACAGACGTACAGCAAGATGAAAGGCTTCAGGCACTTGATGCTGACTTCTTCCATGCTGACACACATGTCATGGTGTACCGTTGAAATTAATGTTTAGACGAGTATGGAAATGATGTGGAAAAATAATCTATATCAAGGCCTTCCTATTGTTTATGTGTATTAGTTGTACAAATTTATATAATGACAGTTCTGGTTACATTACTTATTGAATCACCCTCGTGTATTCAAATGGGGGAAATGCCTCACATCTTGACAGATCTAAGGCTCTATTGTAGGATCCAAATAGAATAAGAATTTTGTAACTAATAAATGTGCCTTTTTTTTAGTTTTGTTTGTAATTTATGGCTCAAAGACAACTACGGTCGCGATGCGTCAGCATCTGCATTTTTTCGAGGAATTCGAACCTTTTTCGTCAAGGAAATTAAATTTAAAACTAGGCAGCCGTAGAAATACCGGCAACCAGTGGTACTTGCTAGAATAAACTCCGGATTATTCATATGGTAGCCAGGCGTGTTACTGTTACGCCACTGTAGGGCGTATTTGTATTTTATGGCGCAAGGGAGGGCAGATTAGGTCATGCTGTGCCAAGAGCTACGGTTTTCCGAGGAATCCGAACGTCTTTCATCGGGGAAATCAAACTTCAAACTACGGAGCCTTAGAAAATACCGGCAGCCGGTGGTACTTGCTAGAATAAACTCCGGATTATTCATACAGTAGCCAGGCGTATTACTACTACGCCAATATAGGGCTTATTTGAATTTTATGGCGCAAGGGCGGATTAGGTCATGCTATGCCAAGAGCTACGGTTTTCCGAGGAATCCGAACGTCTTTCGATTGGGGACCAAACTCGAACCGCGAATCTGCCTACTCTTTTCAAAATATTATTCCTTAATCTAAGCACATTACGATTAAAAGTCACTAACACTTGACTTATTTTACTCCGTATTTAAGAGTTCAATACATGTCTGTCTTGCAGTACACTTTATTTGATTGCAATACATGTCTGTCTTGCAATCAAATAAAGTGTACTGTAGACACGAGTACATACTGAATAGGGATTAGTTTTTAGTACTGTCTTTGTGCTTACGTTGAAAAGCACTACGCATCTAAGCAAAGTATATCTTTCCTAGAACTACAAAATACGAATTGTTTAACACAACGAAACCAAAAACTCCTTTCAAAAAGAGACCAAAACAAAAACGTATTCACATGCCCCATGAAGTTGGATCACTTAATGAAGACTAAATTAACGTAGTGTACTGGTAATTGATGTAATTCTGCCACTAATAAGTAAATTATAATTGAAGTTAACGTTAAGTTATGGCTATTTATGCAGCAGTGTAGAAAACCGTCTTATCGTCGCTCCCCCAAGCAAAATCGTTTTGCACCCAGGAATCCAATAACCCAGGAATGGCCCTGATCGTAAGTTTTGTGACGTTTTGAATTATGTTTGTTTGTTTGGATGTTTTATGGCGCAAGAGCATCTGGGCTATATACTGCGCCTGAATTATGCACTATACGGTATGGCACGGTGCATGTGTAGTCGTAGCAGAAACTTTCCCCTTGCCTTTGTGCCTAATAAAATGTCATTGTCACAAACGTCCCCATGTTAAATATGAAGTCTTTTCACTAAATAGGGCCACAATTACAGCCTTTCGAAATGAAAACTTTAATTATGGGCGCATGCTACGTTCAAAAATTCCTTTATTACGTCTTTTTTAAAACCATGTACAACTTATTGCGCGTGTTTTTAAGTATATTTCCATTTTCTACTTTAGAGCGTTTCGTTTAATGGATGATAACAGGGACAGGAAATTGGATTTGGAAGAGATGACCTATGGACTGAAGGAGTATGGAGCTGACATGTCTGCTTCTGAAATCCAAGAACTTTTCAAAGAACTTGATCAGGATGGAAGTGGAACTGTCAATTTCGATGAATTTCTGAAAAGAATGAGGGTAAGAAGAGGTGCAAGTGAATTATAATATAAACTAAACATGTATATCATATAGCTATTGAAGTGAATTTTAAGGCAATGTATTTTTTAAGGTAATATTTCACCAATATGTCATACTGCGGTACATAATGTCTTTTCATGTTAATTTGAAAATTTCAAAGCAACGATCAGTCTCTTTTTAGTTTCGTAACTTATTTCACTTAGTAGCGTTTCAGACGCCTCATTTACATTCGAATAAGAAGTATTTGAAGAGAAATATAAGCTAAGTAATACAAAGCATGCAAAAACATATTTGAATCATCTAAGCAACTGTGTTTCGGATTCGTCACTTTCACTAACGAGTTCAGTGTCCTTATACCTTGAAGTATTAAAAAAAAATAATAATAATAATGTCATAAATTATTTCCATAAATAATATTTATTTGAAGAAAATGAATGTAATCGAGAGTACAATCACCATGTAATAAAATATTACAGTCATGCTAAAGTATGTGGTGATTATTTGTTATATTTTTTAGACCTTTTTTATTTTGTTAATTTATGATTTTTATTCCAGCCTCCGTTGAGTTCAGAACGTTTGGATATGATTTCCAAAGCATTTGCCAAAATGGATAAAACGGGAGACCGTGAAATTACTCTGCAAGATCTTAAGGGTGTGTATAACGCCAAGGAGCATCCAGATGTTATAGAGGGAAAGAAAGCCGAGGACGAAGTATTGCTCGAATTTTTGGCAACTTTTGAGAATCCCAACAAACCTGATGGAAAGGTAAGATTCAAAATGATTAACTGATAAGGTGTTAAGACATAAAAAGCCTAGTACGCACTCAGACAGGGCCGGCCACATACCGATTCAGCCGATTTGGCTGAATCGGGCCCCGAACTTGGGAAGGAGATTTTTTTTATTTAATTGCAAATTAAGACGTATTTTTGAGTCTGATACAAACAACTAAAGTATCTGAATCGGGTACACGCAAAAATACAAAACGCCGCATAAATTAGAAAAAATACCAACTAAAATACCAAAGCTTAAAAATCAAATACTGTGAAAAAACCCTCATTGGCGGACACTCGTCGGACAGAAAAAAATGTCCATAAAGAAGAAAGTCGTACTGAAGTTGAGTTTCTTGTTGGGAAATTTTTATCTGACTGTAAAAGAAATGACCGTGTCACCAGGATGTCCGTTGAAGATTGTTACAATATAAAAAAAAAACTTTAAAAATTAATAACTAAATTAACAAAAAGTAAAATTATATGTAGTTTTATACAAATAATCAAAATTACAGTAGACGATTTCATGAACTCGTACGGAACCCCAAACAATTTTGAAAATTCAAAAGTTCGTACATAGGAATTAACGTTAGTCCTATGGAATATTTTACGGAAACAATAAAATAGTTCGCAGAAAATGCAGTTCGTAAATTAAAAGGTTTATGAAAACGAAAGTCCACTATAACACTGAAAAGAAAATTTAAATTTTTTTAAATATAATATAAATCGGTAAGAAATTTCAAAAAATTACAACTTAGTGCAAGAGTTCTCAGTCTGGGGTGGGAATGAAATTTTATGGGGTGCGACAAGGAGGGGCTTGTGTCCTTAATTAACTAGTCATCATTCAGACAGTGTGCCTTGAGAAGTGGTAAATACATAAATTAGAATCTAATTGCTTAATTTATATTTTATATAAGCACCGAGTTACTAGCTTATTTCTTAAGTTCAATTTATTCACCTGCAGTATTGTATATGTAGTTCAGAAATTGGAAAATATACTTCTTTATCTTCAAACGTGGTTTTGCTTTTGAGGAGATTGCGAACACTAGTAAAACATTTTCAAAGGGTGTGAGGTTAGGAAACCTCGCTACATGATAACGAAAAGCTACATTTCGCGTTCTTATTGTCCCTTTTTTTTTGTCAGGGCCAAATTACTTTTTAAAAAAACGATACTCGCCCTTCCCGAATCGAACTCTGCATCCTGAGTAGTGACATACAATAAGGACGTATTTTCACAAATATATTATAGAGCTCAATACTCTACGCCAGTGGTTCCTAACCTGGGGAGTCACGGACAGGTTCCTGTGGGGGGGAGGGGTCGCCGCAACTATTTTTAGTTCCAATTATTTTTATAAAGAATTTCATACCAAATGTTTCCAACGCTTTTATATTTCAACATGGCTAATATTGCAATATTCTACTAACGGTTGTTAACTTTATATATATATATATATATAATTTTGTATTTAATGTGTTTTCTTTACTCTGTTAAAAATGCTTTTATTATGCAAATGTGGCGGCGGCGGATACTATAAAAATGGGTCGCGGCTTGAAAAAGTTTGGGAACCACTGCCCTATGCAGTCACGAAAAGTCACTTCCATTGTTTATGAACATCAGACTGTCTGTTATTAAACGTCATTTTTCCCCTTCTTTGAATGTATCGCTTCATTTGGCCAAACCAGTTTTTTAAAGTAAAGTAAAAAAAAAAAAAAAAAAAGATCCTCACACTTCCGGGATCAAACTTACAACCCTATATAGTAGGGCAGGGGTCTTCAACCCGCGGTCCGCCAGCTCATGAAAAAATACAACTTGTTTCACACAAAAATAACGTCCCTGCTCCCTTTGAATCTGAAATAAACATTGTATTTTATTCTGTTGGCATTTTCATATTTCATAAGAAATATTTTAAAACACTATAGAACCAAAGTACCATGCGGTTTCCCTCAATTGTGTTTTATTTTAATTTTCTAGCTTATATGGGCGTTACGTAAAGTTTATTGATATACAGTGCAACAGTGATTTTAAGGCGAGTTATATCTGAAAAGTGAATTTTCTTATATTCTTAACCAATTTCTCTGAAAATTGCACCCAATATTAACAGCTATAAAAGAAAACTTTTCGAACAGTTTCAACCTTTATAACTTAATAGATTTTTTTAGTATATCTTTTTTACTTCTTTTTTAAGTGTCATATTTCAAAAGTTCCACGTAGTATATTTAAAAAAAAAAAATATTTTTCCAAATAATCCAAATAATCAAATAAACGCCTCCAAAAAACATCTAAGACAGCGGTCGCCAACCTTTCGAACCTCATGGACCACTATTTCATATGTTTAAATCCCGCGGACCACATTCCGTGAATTTAGTGCAATATAAAGGTGGAAATTGCATTCAGAATATGAGAATCACTTAGAATATTATTTTTGTTTTATTATTAATAAATCATTAAAATGCACATAATGTCCAGATTTTTCTTCAGACCACCGGTTGGTGATCTGATCTAAGATATCGTTCCTCATTAAAACTGCAAGTAATTTTTTTTTCATTATTACTGAGTGAATACGTCAGAAAAATTAAAATTATTCGCTGAAAATTGCATCGCAAGGAATGTTTTTGCGTAATGCAAAATTTCACAAAAAATTGGTTTTGAGAAAAACGAAACTAAAGTTAATCATCTACACATCTAAATCTGTGACATGATTACACTCAAAAGCATTTTTCAATACGATGGCCTCATCGCGTCGGAATAACAAAACCGTCCTCAGAAAGATGAGTTGCTTTATTTTTCAGCATGTAAATAAAAAATTGACATTTCACCCCCTAAATTTAATACTTTTTCAAGTGTAACTCCCCTTAAAAAAATTCATCTTAGGACTCATCAAATTCTATTCTAAATATGTTGATAAGAACACCTTCCCAACCATCTGACTGCGTGCTCTAAAAATGTTCCTGTTTTGGAGCACTGACATCTGGGCATAAGCTGATGTAGAAAGTTCATAAAGTGGGGTTACAGAGCTACGACTTCGTATGTATGTACACAAAATTTCGTTGCAGTGGAAATTACAACTTCTTTCACCCCCCCCTTGCGTACGCCAATGTGTCTGTATAAACAGCTGTTTCCAAAATCAAAGATTGAAGTTGGTAAAATGAAAAGTTAGGACAAGACTCACTGACGTCCACTTTGTAAACACTCTTAGCAGTGGCATAGGCAGAAAGTTCGTAAGGTGGTTTATAGGCTTAATGGGAGGGGTTACGGAGCTACAACTCATAATTTCATTGAATTTTCATTGCGATGCCCCCATTGCAAAACACCCCTGGCTACGCCTCTAACTCTTAGGGTTGCAATATCAAAAATATGACCGGATATTGTCAGGATTGTTAAAAATAAACAGTGCTAAAACTCTCACTAAAAGGTTTGATTTCGCTTTACATATTAACTAAAAGTATTGTAAATGTTTTTTGCTTCCATACTTTTTTGCATTGTAATATATATATCTAGTTCCAGGAGCGGATCCAGAAGATATTTTTGGGTGGGCACGCAAAACTAACATAGACCTAAGGAAAAAATATCAATAAAGGCTGATCCAGTGGGGGATGGGGGCGCACCCCTCGAACCGCCTTTGTTCAGTCCCATTATTGCTGATTACAGTAGCAGTCTCGCGGCCGCAAGAATAAGCAAATGGTCTTTTTGATTGAAAAGGCTAGAAGACCCTGTAGTAGGGATTTAACCTAGAACGTGAATAGACTGCCAGAATTTAGAGATTGGTTTCCAGGCTTTGCAATAATCACCATTCTGCCATCTGTCAATGTGTCTTAAGTTAGTGATAATAAAATAAATTAGAAGTTAATTCTTTCCAATTTTGTACTTTCGCCTTTTGTGCACAAAGTTACACACTTGTCTCTCTTTAAGTACGATTTGTTCATTCTCTACCGTATGTGGTTTAAAATTAGAAAATACACCCTCTTACCTTCAAATGTGATATTGCTGTTGTAGAGGGGATGAACACAAAACATTTCTGTACGTAGGCAAGCAGTATAGAAAAGCTGGGAACCCCTGATCCTATATTGTGCATTTATTAGGGAAAATAAAATTAAGATAAAATAAATTATCATTTATAATACACACACACACACACACACACATACATATATTTGGGATTTATAGGGCTCTTGAGTACTGACCTCACTGGCCCCGTTGTTCACCTATGGCCTGTCCCATTGGGGCCTGTCTTATATTACCTCAAGTATTATTTAAATGAATTTGGGATGGCTATCTGGGGTTTGAGGCACAAATAAAAATACAGTAAAATTTCCCATTAACGACGTCATTAAACAGAAAAGACGTTAATAAGAATATATATAGTCCTATAAACCATTTGCCGAGAAAAAGTGAGGCAATTAAACAGAAATTGTCTTTAATTAGGACGACGTAGAGAGAGAAATCATTGTTTTCCGTATGACTCTTAACTTTAATTTACATATAAAACCTGCAAAGGAAATAAAGCGTATGAACTAAGCTTTAATCTTCTTGTACTTTCCGTAATTTTCTTTTAAAAAATATTTTTATTGCAAGCGCCCTAAAATACTTTATGTAACATGATATAATAAGGAATAGCAGATGAAGCGTAAACAAAGATAATTGTATTTCTGGAATAAGTGATAAAGGTCCAAAACCTAAATAGCAATTATTATAAATGGCAATTATCATAAAATATTAGGAAGCGTCAATAGTAGAATACATTTCTTATGTAGGTTTTCAAACTCACAGACTTTGGAAAACATTATTTTCCGGTGCTTTTAGGATGCAGTATTCTATTATTTGTTTACGATTATGTGTACGATTATTGTTATTTTTAATTATATTCACGATTGTTTTGTATTTTTTCATTTCTTTGTAATGTCAAGTCACAAAAATTCTTCCCTAACTTTTGGAGTGTAATGCATATTTATATTAATGCGTCGTGTAGATTCTCTATCTGAAATTTAACA
>QLNU02014051.1:39019-51518 GCA_006491805.2 Dysdera silvatica
CTCAAGATGAACCTACAAAAAACTAAGATCATGTTCAATAATTTTGTAGAGGAAACAAAAATACAAGTTGACAACATTGAGCTAGAAATTGCTGATTCATATATTTACCTTGGCCAGCTGATTTCAATGGATGGCAACATTATGAAAGAACTCAACAGACGTATTAAACTTGGCTGGAGTGCATTTGGAAGAAACAGTTTTATCCTGAAGGGGAAATTGCCTTTGTGTCTAAAAAGAAAGGTCTTCAACCAGTGTGTATTGCCAGTCCTCTCTTATGGATCAGAGACATGGAGTCTAACAGTTGGAGCAATACGAAAGTTACAGACAACGCAAAGGAGCATGGAGAGGTGCATGCTTGGAATAACTAGGAGAGATCGAAAAAGAAACACTTGGGTGAGAGAGCAAACTAGAGTAGAGGACATCATTGTTAAAGTAAAAGGGCTGAAATGGCGATGGGCTGGGCATATTGCAAGAAGAACTGATCAACGATGGACAACAGAAATTCTGAACTGGATTCCAAGAGACCACCGAAGACCTAGAAAACGTCCTCAAACTAGATGGGTGGATGAAATAAGAAAAGAGGTTGGGGTGACGTGGAAACGAATGGCCCAGGATAGACTTGTGTGGAAAGCATTTGGAGAGACCTTCATCCAGCAGTGGATAGATAATGGTTGAATATGATGATGATGATGATGATGATGTACATGTATTTATATAGAGTGTCAGAGAATGCCACCACCTAGAATATCAGCACCTATATTAACTCGAGTTCTTCTCAACAGAAAAAGTTCGTTGGTATCATATTTTATAGATTTTGAAACTCGCCATCTTTCTATGCAATGGAATCACGTATAAACATGGAAAGCGTGTTAAAAAAATATAAAATGTACTTTTGTTCTCTTATTTCAAATTACACCTTATATATTATTTTACATCAGAAGAAAGCTTATTCAATTACGGTTCTAACAAGGCCAGAACGGATTTTCTGCGGCAAATAGAACTGCAGACAGGGGAGGACTGGGCGGCCGGCCAACAGGTCCCCGGGTGGGTGCACCCTCATGAGCAATGGGACGCGCCCCTCCGAATGGAGCAGGATTCGCGCCCTCCGATAATCCAAGGTATGCGCCCTTTGAGAAGACCCAGTCCGCCCCTGACTGTAAATGTTATGAGTTGACTTTTAACAAATGCATCGAATTTCACAGCTGAAAAGACCCAGTCAGCCCCTGACTGCAGATGTTATAAGTTGACTTTTAACAAATGCATCGAATTTCACAGCTTCTCCAGGGTGAAAACAAATTCAAAGTATCATGAAAAGTCGCTAATTAAAGGACAAATTAAAAAGAGAAACACGAACAAAATGCTGTTTCTCAATTTTTTCGCTGAAAGCGTGTTGTAACCGTAGTAAGGTATTGCTCCACCATTTTGCCAAAGTTACAACAGGCTTGCTGCAATCTTTGCATAACGGCTGAAGATTTTTTGGACAGGTGCAAAAACTAGTAATAATAAAATTAGGTATTAAACGATTTTTTTCTTTAATTTGTCCACTAATTAGTGATTTTTCACAAGATTTTGAACTTGTTTTCACTCGAGAGAGACGGTGATTCTATACATTTGTTAAAATTCAACTCGTAATATTTCTAGTTCTATATTGTCACAGAAAATCCGTTCAGGTTTTGTCAGAACCGCAATTGAGCAATTTTTTTCTGATGTAAAATAATACATAGGATGCAGTTTGAAATAAGAGAGCAAAAGTACGTTTTATATTTCTTAACACACTCTCCATATTTCTACTGAATTCTCCATGGTATAGTAGCGTGGTGCTTTCAGAAATCTGCAAAATGATGTAGGGGGTGTTCAAGTATTACATACGCACCGTGGGGGGGGGGGGGGAGGTTGGTTGCTGTTGTGCTTATTTTACTACGTTAGCCAACGTTAATTTTTGCTTAATATTGGGTTGGGGTGAAATGGCCAAAATATTGCTTACGTAATACTTGAAATCTTCATAGGCATCAACAACCTTTCTCTGTTGGGAAGAGCTCTAATTAACAAGGGTGCTTCGGCCACTCCGGAACATCCTATGTATGTGTGTGTGTCCCCCGCCCACAAGAGGAAAAATCCATTCATTCAACATGCACCATTAAATATGGCATTTTCCAATGTTCTCATTTTGCAGCTTGTATAACACATTTACAAAAATATATAAATATATACACAACATTTACAAGATAAACAATTAAATTCATATAAACCGCTTGTAACACTTAATGAATTGTTTTATAAAAGTCCAGTTGATTAGTTGAATTTGAAAACGCCCTAGAGTGAGGAGATCTACAAAAAGTCCAGTTGAAATGAAAAATCAAAAAGTTCCGAAAAGTCCCATTTCTTTAAGTGCAAGAGGCCATTGTTCGCTGTAGGTTGCCGCTTTCCTAAACATGCTGATTCTAGCAGGTTACAGTGTTGGACAGTGTAAAATAACATGCTCCACTGTTTGCTCGACAGTTTCGTCACAGAAGCAAAAAGAAGATTCACGCAGGTCGAATCTTTGGAAATATTGGCCAAACCTTCCATGACCAGTTAGCTTGTAATGTGGGTTATCTTGTAAGAGAATTCTAGATGATTTGCATTCATCCTATCTTTGACAGTTGGTAAAAATACCTTTGTCACGCTGCCTTTCCTTGATTGCTTCCATAGGTCCTCCCATTTCTTAAATATTGAATCCTCGGCAATTTTTTTTTTTGATTTCAGTTATAATATCTTTACCGTACATTGTTAGAAGGTCAGTCACCTGATAGGTCGGCAAATTTGGCAAGTTTTTCGCAGCAACCGTTTTTCTTTCGTACAGAAGTTAGCTATACGTTTAAAGCAAAACTATTCGAAAAACTTCTAGTCCAAAAGAAAGCGGCCTTATCTTTCAATTCGAAGTCATTTGTGGAAGAAATTGCCAATAACCGAAATAATTTGATAAAATCTGACTGCTAAAGGACATGTAACACGAACAAGGCTTTTTACAATCTTCAGTCAGACCGTCGCCCACTGCCACAAAAAATGTCCAACTGCGTATTACTCTTACATTGGGTTTGCATTTCAGAATGGACCGCCTTTGACGTTGAGAATTCCCTCTCTTCCACAGAGAGAAGAACCCTATGTTTGGCAGATTTTAAAATCTCCAAAGCAAGACAGCGCTGGTTTCGTTCCACTACGACGGGTGAAGTTTTAGGCAATAACACGTTATGGGTGTGTGCGACAATTTGAAACTATGTACTTTAATGAAAAAATTATATATGTTTTTTATTCACTACAGTAGAATCTCGATTATCAAAATTTCGCTTAGCCGAAATAACGTGCTGCACTTATTCATTTTTTTTCTTTTTAATAGAAAATCGCTCAATGGTTTCTGCGAAAATACTCGCATTTGTTCTCTAACGTAAGAGATTTTTACTTAGTAAATATATTTAGTTTTAACTAGTAAAATTGTGTCATTGGTCTAACGTATAAGATAAAAGATTCCGCAACGTTTCGAGAACTGTTAAGCCCTTTATCAAGCGAAATGTTGATAAAGTAGTTCTTGAAACATTGCGGAATGTTTTTCTTATACGTTGGATCAGCGACAAAATTTTACTAGTTATTTAGTAAGCCCTGGTCAGTCGTTGTATGTGTGTGTATGTGCACGTGTGTGTCTGTGCATTTTGAATAAAATTTAAAAACTGTTAAGGTAGAAGAATAGGTGGAAATATTGGTAGAAAATAAAAACGAAATCAATAATAAAATATCATAAAATCAACATGCCAATTAGCTGAGTTTTTACGAGATCCACGAAATTTTTTGTGGATCCCGTAAAAAAAAAAACCAGCTATTTCGTATGTTGATTTTATGTTATTTCATTGTTGGTTTTACTGTTATGGTTATATGTTTATTTCTATTTTCAACCAGTATTTTTATTTCTACCTATTTTTTTACCTTAACTGTCATTTTATTCAAAAATCATATTGCACATGTTTCTTCCGCATTGATATGTTTGTTTGTTTGGATATTTTATGGCGCAAGAGCATCTGGGCTATACTGCGCCAGATGAAGATGCACTTGCGCAATCACCCGTGATGAGTCACTCCGTTTTACTATCTATCTACTTCGTTCTATTTTTCATTATATATAATTGTACTACATATATTATTGTTATTATTATTGATATAATATTTCTATTTATATAAAGATATCGGGCTATTTTCAAAGCAGCTAATGTCTTGATTAACACGTAGCACTGTGGCGTTTTCAGCTATCAACGTAGTAGTTTAATGGTATGTAATTAAGCGTGGTTTTATATAAATGTTGCAGTTTCTCTACATTTTTATACTAAGAGATGAATTTCTGGATTTCCCGAAATCGGGCCCGTCCTCTTCATTTCACATAATCGGGGTTTGTTTGTTTGGCTTTTTTATGGCGCAAGAGCATCTGGGCTATACTGCGCCAGGTTCTGTTGTATAATAATCCTTATTCAGATAACATTTAATATCTAAATATATTTTAATTTTATTATAAATCTTGATCAAATAATACAGTCAGTATCGAAACTTCTAGATGTGGTTGTTTTTTGGTATATTTTAATAAGGGTATTGTATGTTGAAAAACGATGAACACTCTTGCTGGAAATTTACAGTAATTATTAATTATATTTTACTTAAAGCTGACGGAATACCTGTTGCTGTTTTCGTTGCAATCATTATTCATGTAGAACATTATCATGTAGGTTACATGTGTCCAATTATTATTATTAGTGTAAGATTGATGGTGCGTACTTGCAATTGTAAAGCTGTCCTACTAAATGTAGAAAATGTGGTAACCCTAGTATTGAGTGGAATAGTAATAATTGGAAATTATAATAAAATCCTTCTTTTCATTTAAGATGAGTGGATTTTATATTTAAATAAAGGTAAGTCTGGTTGATATCACATTTCAATTCTAAAAGTTTTTAAAAGCCATGAATTTATAAAAAAAACACCTTTTATTATCTAATAGTTTATAATAACGAACAATTTAAATACATGCTGATACACACACACACATAGAGGTATATAGTAGGACCCATTTATAAGGAGACCGTGTTTAACGAGTTTCCGAATTTAGCGAAGAAAATGTGGATTTTATTTGGTATAATGATTAAGTGCAGTAAAATTTAATCGTTTTTGGCGAACAAGATTTTCGCATACTCCGGATTTAACGAGTAAAAAAAAGGTTACATTTTTTAAAGGAAATGTAGAAAATTCTATTAAAAAAAAAATCAGTGATTAAGAACTGCTTTTTAGCTGAGGCGAACATCAAGAAACAAACTTTCCTGCACTTGAAACCGGAGAAATTTTGAGAATTTTCTTCCGTTCTGAAAACATAGTAAGGAGTTCACAACAAATGTATTTAATGCGATAAATATTTTACGACGACAATTTGATGAATAGTAGATACTGCAAAATGAAGAAAACCATTGTAGATTATTTTTTGAGCATCTCCAAAGGATGATCGTTTTGGGAATAATTGCTAAGGTCGATTTCTTTATATCATGTTTTTTTATATTTAGCGTATTATACTAAACTTCCAATTGCAATGAAATACGTTATCTGTAAAATTGAAAGTTCAATATTACTGCATACATGTTGAATCTGCACGTGACCTATACATCATTAATTTTCAAAATATTGAATTTTAAATTCCAAAACGATACAGCGAGCATTTTCGTTGTTCTGTAGTCCCCTCTTTATATGCGGGTCCTACTGTTGATACGATTTTTTTTTTTTCGAGGTGGGTAAAGGGAAGGGATTGTAAATAATTGGATATTATCCACCGTCTGAAGTCAAGCTATGCCACTGTTGTTTCGAGTACGTGTACCTCAGTGGCGCAGAAAAGTGGGTCCAAGGGGCCTTAAGGCCTCCCATTGGGTATCAAAATACTTTTTTCTAAAAAATTTTTCTAAGGCCACATCACATAATCTTCTTCAAAGTAACTTGAGCCTCCTCCATGAGTTTTGAATTGCTATGCTACTGGTGTACATACATATTATTTTCCTTCAGTTATGTAGGGCGACGTGAATCATTCCCACTGAAGCATCATCGGTTTTGTTTCACCCACGTGTGTTGTTCTACATGGTTATTGTTACGCGGGTATTGGAAGTGCGTGACGTGCCAAGGTTCGGTCACATCTCAAGCAAAGCGGATTGGCTATTAGTAAGAACCTCTGATTGGATAATTAATTAAAAAATAAATAAAAGTTTGCACCGGAAGCAAACATCAAGAGAGAGAGAGGAATGATACTCGCTAGTTAAAAAATAACAACTAGAAAACCAAATTAAAGGAAGTCATGGCCTGTGGTTGAAATCTGTTCCTGCTACACTGCCAGTTGACATCATCTTATGGTGATGTATACTAACAGGTTTGTGATTCATCGGCGGAGAATGGGAGAGAGAGAACACCCTCAATACGCAAAAAAAAGAAAAAACTGCAGCTAGATATTGTTTCTTGTGGAAACTCGTTGCTAGTGTAGATGGAATTGGTTTGTTCAATTTTCTGCAGGTGTTTTACTTGTATGGATATGGTGTTATTTCCGTAATAGCAAAAGATATAAATAAATATAGCATTATATGTATAATATATATTATAAATATAATACAATTATAGGGCCTGATTTTTAAGCAGGCACACAAGCCTAGGGACGGCACCTGTTGGGAGCAACAAAGTTTTAAAAATAGAAATTTCCTAACACGACAATATATATAATATAGGTGCTTGTAAGTTTAATGTTTGTGTTCACGTGACATGTCCGTGAATAGGATATGCGTAAACTTGTACAATATTAGGTTTCAAACACTTTTTAAGCGGTGTACGTAATAATTCCGTCTGCTAATCTTGAGGTACGTCATATGAGAGCCCAAATATCATTAATTATTATTTAAAATTAACAATTAAAACATTAGTTTGAATAAGTATGCGTAAAATTACCTTAACATGTAAAAAGTTAAGAGTACGTATGCCTAATTTTTTTTAAGTATTTATTTCCTTCCTTTGTAAGGGAGGAAGAGAGCAACTAAACGACTTATATCTCGGAGTACCAATTTCTAAATCTGCCACTGCAATTTTAAAATATATATTTATATTATATATGCAGTGAAATTCCGACCTTGCATTCTCCTTTGAACCGTATAAAAAAAGGAAAGAAGTGGCAATGTAATTTTATTTAATTAATAATTCATTTCATATTTGGAATTTTGGAAAAAAGGTGTTCGAAGTGGGGAAAACGAATTATATGGGGAAATAACATGGAGGTTTTATAGTGTATTATATATAATATATAAAATAGAAACAAGTAATTAAATTTGACGCTTTTAAATTAACGTGTAACATCTTTAATACAGCAAAAAATATAAAAAGTTTCATTTAAATTTAATAGCTGATTTAAAAATGCAACTAGAACTGTTTTATAGTGTAATAAAATAATCATAAATTGAAAGTCATCGAAATAAACCATAAATTATGATAAAGTATGTAATTCTTTTTTTTTTAAGTTGCATGTCTGTTACCCGGGGGTTATGGGATTTCGCTGTTACGGGAGGGGGAGCTGTCATCTCAAATGATAGACTCAAAATATAATAATACATTCCTGCTGCCAAAAACATCTTAAAAGTGGGAAATGACATCCTGAGGTAGGGTTGGAAACGTGCACGGACAAGAAAGGCTGAAAAAGACACTGTTAGCTATCAGTAAATTTATTTCCTTTTCCTCTTCTAATTCGTTTTCTTGGCCCAATAGTCCCCTTTTTTATACTTTTAATTGCTTGTACAATTTTATTATGTCTCTTGAGTACTGCACAGAGATTTTAATCGATTTTTATCCATTCTCTCAGTGTCGGATTAAGAATCTTGTGGGCCCTAGGCTGAAAGGGGAGAATGGGTCCCTAAAGATTGGACCTCCGCCATCTTCAGTCCATAAATGGCGGGTTTTCTTTTGAAAGCCATTATCTATAATATATCCAGGTTTATTAATAATGAAACGTGGACATTTGTAAATAAACAAGATTAAATAACTCTTAAACTTAAATAATATCAAGGTCCCCCCCAAAAAAAAAAAATCGTGGGCCCCAGACCTAGACGTACTTGGCCTATACTTTAATCCGGCACGGCATTTTGTACAAGTCTGATTAAAGTAATCAACAATTGCTTCTTTTTTTGCGAGAAGTCATATCTCTTTATGGATTAAAAAATACAGTTATTCCAAAAGTGTTAAAATTTCAGATTTGTGTTAGGTTGGTTACTCCACGTACTTAAGTCAAGGACGAACATAGACTTTCATTTGGGGGGTCAAGGACAGAATTTGCCATGGTCTTGGAATAACACCCTTCATTTATCATGAAAGTTGGAATTTTTTACAGTGAAAAAATATATTTTGGGGGGGGGGGGTCCATCACCCCTGTGACAATCCCCCTGTATCCGCCCTTGTTTAGAGTTACGTGTATTAACATCTAAGACCATTTTTATGCCATCCAGTAGTTTTGTTTACTGCCTTCGTGCTGGGTTCGATTCTCAGTAAGCTTGACCGACTGACTGTGTAGGCGGGCAGGTAGGTAGGTAGGTATTTTCAGAGGCCGCGTTAAGCCGTCGGTCCCGTCCCAGCCCACCTATGGCGCGTTCTTGGAACCTAAAATATAGGGATGGAAATTTTATGTGTCCTTTCTGCAGCATTGCTTTCTCGTTCGCCAATACTGTTGATGATATTTGCTTTAATATATTTTTGATAAAGAGTTTCTATGATTCTCCGATTTAAAGACTAATGCAAAGTGGCAATTTAAGAAAAAAGCAAGTAGTATTATATTATGAAATTACGCTACAATAAAATACCAAAGAATCACGTTAATTTTTCTATTACTATTTAAAGCAGGGGTTTTCAACCGTGGCGAATTTAACTGTTTCAGTGGATGAGGTCCTGAGATATAGTGTGAAGGGTGCATGTGAGAAAAGGTTGGAAACCACTGATTTGAAATATATAATCATCATTGTTTCGCTTATATGCATTCATGGACTCATTTTCGCGTAACGTTCTATTTGTTTTTCGTTTCTCTTTTCCACAAAGAGTTTTTAGTCGAAGGTGATGTTAAGTCTAATAGTCTTTTTAAGAGGAGACAAAGGTTTTTAAATGTGTCTGTGTCCATTAACTCGCAGCACAAACAGAAAAGAAATTATTATATTTAAATTTTTGTAATTACAATTGATTGTGAGTTTCTAGTTTTTCTGGTAGATACGGGACGACGGGTTGCTGAAAATAACAGTTAATGATAATAATAATAAAAAATGGCTTTGATATTCCAAGCAAGCTATAATATAAGGATTGTGGTTATTGGACAAGGATTGTGGTGGCCGGGCCTAATGGAGGAACCCTAGTTCGACTACAGGCCGGGGCGCTCTCTCCTTTTCTCCTATACTTTCAAATCTCTAGTTTGAGCTTAAACGTCGGTGTTGGAGATTACTACCTACCAGGCATGTAGCCAAGCCGGGGTGCTGTCTCCTTTTCTTCTATACTTTCAACTCTCTAGTTTGAGCTCAAACGTCGGTGTCGGAGATTACTACCTACCAGGCATGTAGCCAATCCGGGTCGTAGCCCCAGTTTCCCCATCGAGCTACTTGTGTATATAAAACAATCCCTGGGTGCCCTGTTCCTCATATGCCCTTTGCCTGACTCCAGTTACCCCTTTATTCTGGCTATAGGCCTGCTGCATACCGTATAAGGATTATAAGAATTAAAGATAAAATTAAAAATGTATGAAACAGTGATCTAATAGGTTTTATCCAACAGCATTATTATTTTTATAGTCTGAAACATTTTGCTTAGGCAGTTTACATAAGTTTGAATGGAAAACGCAATTCAAATTTGTTTATTTGTGTCCCCTGGTCTATTTATGTTAAGCTAAATTGTGTATATTAAATCAAAATTCTATACAGTCGAACCTCGTTAAGACGAACACCAAGGGGAACAGAAAATCTGTTCGTATTAACAGTAATTCGTATTATCCGTAAAAAAAGGAAAGGAGGGTTGTATTACTAAGTCATTTATCTTATCTCTGGTTACCATATGCACGTTTTTCTATTATATATATATATTTATATGTGTGTGTGTGTGTTGTTAATTTATTGTATTTGATTATATTTTATCAGTATTTTATTATAGCATACACATTTTGTAACGAAAACAATAGTATATACATACCTGTAAAGTGGATATTATGTGTAGTTGATAGATTCGAAAAATCCTTGTTTTACTATATATATATACTATGGTTTAGTAAATATTTATTTGTTTCAGATTACAAACTATGCAAAGGAAAATTTTTAAACTGTAGTAGTACACTTAAAAAAATTCATTAATTGCAGATAGTTTTCGCTTCATGTAGGCACACTGTCGTTAAAAATCGTCAAATTTGTCCAAAATTTCTAGAGCAGCCCCAGAATCTGCCTCTTGTAGCACAAAACGACGCACAGTTTGCAATGCAGTGAAAGTCTCCATCAAACTAATAGGATTTTCGTTCGAAGTGGCAGAAATGTCAATGTCTTCGTCAGTATCCAAAAAATAGTGATTACTTTTCCTACAAGGGTTTTATCTTGCCGTTAACGGCCTCTATTTCGGAGTCCGTTGAAACGCTTATCATGATGTTGTCGTCGTCCATTGTGACATATTCCTCAAATGTAACGGATTCGAGAACACCACAAGAGCTTGTATATCGGTTATGTCGAATTCAATCCTCTCTTTGATGATGATGTCCTCTATTGAGCCATATTCATCAAATGTAACGTAATCAAGAACAACGCTACACGCTGGGGTATCGGTTCTGTCGAATTCAACCCTCTCCCGTTATGATGTTTTCTTCTGTGTCATTTCTGACAAATTTATTATAGCTGAGAATATTTTTCAGTTGTTATCGCATGTAAACGCCAACAGGAATTATTTGTTATGCAATTGTATATAAAAGTCGCCACTGTCGCATGTATAGTCTGGTATCTACAGTCTGTTGAAATTATCAATGAGAATATTTGACTTTACAAAGCGAGTTTTGTTCGTATTAAACGGAGAAAATTTTCCAAGGACCATTGATTAATAGTTCGTGGTAAACGATATTTCGTGTTAAAGGAAAAAATAACATGGGGATTCCTATACAAATTAACGGGACTTCAGAAAGCGCTTCGTGTTGAAAGTAATACGTCTTATGTGTGTTTGTTTTAACGTGGTTCGACTGTATTAAATTTCAATTCTTAGCAAAACGTTATCAGTACCCCCCACCCTTTCCTGTCGTCAAAACACATCACTGAAATTACTGCCACTCTTTGTACATTTGAAGACTGAAGTAAATTTAAATCTTTGCTGTTATCCAGTTGATTATTGATGTTCTGCAGATTCAACAAGTGAGTTGTTTTGGCAACTACTGAGAATAACTGCTGGTTGATTGCGCCCCCTGGCGTTAGCCTTAAAAATTAATAGATATTACTTTTTTTCTTTACGGATAATTAGTTTTGCCGCGGTATGCGGTAGTTCGTTGTTCACTTTGTAGGAGCTAACTTTTAAGTAAAGATATATTGAAGGTGAATTCTTTCTCAGGAAAACGGTTTAAGATCGAATCATAGTAAATTTTAAGTATTTTTAACAGGCAATTGTAAAAAAGGCACGTAGATGATTATAGAATGAAGTATTAACAACACGCGCGTTCAGGCCTGTAGTCTGGTTGAAGGGGCAACTGGGGCAAAGCAAAGGGCATATGAGGCACAGGGCACATGGGGATCGTTCTGCATATATAAAAATGGCTCGATGGGGCAAGGGCCGCGCCCGGCTTGGCTACAGGCCTGCGCGCGTGGTACGTTTATATCGGTATTGTGATGTTTTTCCTCCTTCTTTCATTAAAGAAAAGCGGTTTCGGTTGAGAAGCAGTCCGTAACTTTGACTGGCAACTCGTTTTGTAATTCTTTAGAAGCAGCAACCGAAACTTCTTTAAGAACAAAATAGTAAAACGTCACACGAAATGGTCCGTATCGTCATCAAATAGACGTACGTCTTGTTATTCATGTAATGACACCTTTAGACGTATTACAAAACGTGCATTATAATGCTTACTGGAAATAAAATTGCCTTTTTTGTCTCTGAACAAATGGGTTACGTACAACAGCTGCACGATGAAACCGAAAATTAGATTTACAAATGTATAAAATAAACCTGATACATTGTGCACTTAAAGAATTTTCCATATTGGTTGATATTATGTATATTGTAATATTTATGTGAATGACAGATTCATTTCTGTGCGTATCACCGTTTTAGTAATTATCTGTTTACCGAGTTTATAATTTCCGCATTGAATTGCAAGAGAATTAATAGAAAAAAAAAATAATTTGAACACGTCTTTGCCGAACAGTTGTTCGCCGCCCTAGTGCAAAAGCAACATCTCGTCGCCCTTCTTAATTTATTTCATTTAGGATTTGGTATGT
>QLNU02014051.1:71366-83694 GCA_006491805.2 Dysdera silvatica
AATGCATTTCCACGCTTATAGAAAAGTGTACTTCACTATTCCAGGTATCTCAGGAGTGTACACTAGTAAAATTTTATAAACATATACTTAATATATAAAATAATGATACAGTTCCACGATTTCTCATAATGCAAACTTAAACGCTCAACGTACTTCAGCTTTTCGTGTGAAAGATGTCTTTAAGAAAGCAACACGAAGTTTTACCAGGATATTCCGTAACTGTTATTTTGACACTGGTATAAGATTTAAAAACACGAGATTTCTGGAGAACACTTCTCCCTTTGTCAAAAATCAAGTCATTCTACCTTCACTTAACAAAAGAAACAGTTAGCTCTCGGAACGTCGCATTATTAAGCCTTAAAGCCAGCGTCGAAATAAGTAACTTTCTTCGAGTTTTATCACTAATATTTGTCTTTTAATTATTCTGTGGGTGAGTTGTTGTTAATCATATAAAAGAAAATTAGGGAAGATAACCACAGGTTCTGTGATTCAGCACTCTCTCCAGGGCCGAAAAGGAAAACTTTTGTATTTTAGATCAAAACAGAAATTAGTTTTAATCGCGATTAGCTAACCCCCAGCGACATTGCAAAAACCTACTCTGCTCTGAACATTGCTTCTCCTCTTCACCTCAAAAATCTCTTGCTTGTCTTATCGGACAGACAACCGCCTTCAGCATCGCCTCCTGTCCGCTTTGGAAGTCTTCTTTGTGGATACTGGTCGTTTTCTCTGACTGTCTTTCGTCTTGGTGTCCCATAGGTCTCTAACATCTTTCAAGGTTCCGCGCCCAAATCTAGAAATATCGAGCCGCTCTTTTATGGCCAACACTTCCACAAACATCTGCACAATTCAAGCTATTAGCGAACTCATGAGCTATAATATTCTCAACGTTGTCCACCAGTTGTTAAATAAGGAATCGTATTTATTTCTTGCGTGCATTTGTAGATTTAATTGAATACCTATAAATAGCGGTTTATTTCCTGGAATACACAAGCATAGGCGTAGAGATATATAGGCCCGTGGGACTCGACCCCCCTCCCACTATAAATTGATTGGTTAGTTGTATTTTTATGGCGCAAGGACAACAATGGTGATTCTGCGCCAAGCAAAGTACCATAAATTGAAATTTTACATCTAATGTAATATATACAATTATTCATGTCTAAAATATGTACTTGAACCTCCCAATAATTTTGAAAAATCTACATTAATGCATGTAACCTGATTCTTTTATAAAGGGATAGGGTTACCAATTCTTTCATTTTTCCGGGCTTCTCCCGTGTGCATCATAACATTCCGTCCATGATTTCGGCACCAGCGTGAAAAAATCGTAAGTTTTCTGGTACATTTGTAAGTCATCGTAAATGATTCGAGCAGCGTATACCATTTGTTACGCTTATGTATCACGCGTGTGCACCTATTTTTATATTTTAACATTCTGATTTAGGATTTTAAAATTGTTGAAGTCAACGTGGCATAATCCATAATCCAATCATGCATATCAGATTCATTTTTCAAATTTACAGGGAAGCAGTTTTCATTTTCAGATTTGCCATACTTAAAAGGATTAGGTAGATCTTCAACCTCAGCTGTAGTCATCTTCCTTGGTTTACCACTATTTTTAATATTTAAAAAATAAATATACGTATACAGCAAGTGCATAAGTTAAGGTAGTATTAGTATTGCTGTAGATACTTTGTTGATTTACTTTTCTAATTCAATATTTGTTATTGTTATTGAACTTACTATTTGATATACACCTTTGAAATCTTTCATAAAACTTGAAAAGATTTCTTAATTGGAAAACTTTGTTGCAGACACGTGCGAAATGGGGGCAGTGAGGTTCTGCCCCCTCCCCTGCAAAAAAAATTGGTTTCTTTTTACCAGTACATTTTGTTTCAGTCTTTGTAGAATCATCGATGTTAAAGCGTGCTGCTCTGCGAAGTCATTAAAATTGTAAATAGTTCAAATATTTGTTGTTCAGCGATCCATTTTATTTTAATTATTTAGTTAACTAATTGACACTTAATTTATCTAATTAAAATTTTATAGTAACTGTTGAAGATTTATGACAATAGGTGGTGCCACAAATTTCTGGCCGAAAATATCTCAGTCACTCTTTTCAAAACGTTAGCGCGTCCCTAATTTGTTATTTATTCAAAATTGACAATTTAGAAGAAAATTTATAGTAATCAAATTTACATTCTGTTTTCTAAAGGTTGATTACCACTGATATTTCATATCAGCTGAAGGAAAAAAAATAAGCTCTTCTAGTAACGCGCCCACCTCACATACATGAGTTTGACGTCACAAATCTAACATGATGGTAATCTTGAGTCTACGCTGCCGAAACATTTACGATGATTTATGAAAACAGTTACGATTTTTTCCACGCTGGTGCCGAAATCATCGACTCCCGTATTTCAGCTAATTTTTTCAGTCTCTCCAGGCTCGTGTATTGGCATTCCATTTCTCCAATATATTTCATTAACCATCAAACGTAAATTAACTATGACTATGATTGTAATGAGTTTTTGAAATTTGCACAAGAAAATAGAAAAATGCTCAGTTCTGCAGCATCAGTAGGCAAATACATATAGGTTAAAACTGTGAAAACATGTAAATTTAGAACTAATGTTACGACGTAGCACTACGCAGAATTAATGAAGAAAGTAAAAGTGTGTGTCTAACATCTTAGGCGTATTATAATTTATTTAACAAAAATCAATCATGCGTTTTAAACGGACATTGGCCGTCCGTCGGCTAAAATGTTGAACTTATATTTTTCATTTACATGTAAATTTGTATTCTGCACTGTGACCTGTATATTATCACTCCTTTTTTTCAACAATATGTGATATTTGACTATGTTATATAAATGTAAATTGTTTTGTTTAATATTATCCATTTTATGGATATTTGCTAGAATAACGTTGCTGTGCTCAAAAAAAAAAAAAATGCTAAAAATTTGTCGCCTGCCTTAATTTGGTCCTTGTAGCAATTAAATCTCCTATAAATTCACGGGCGAAAGTTAATCACCATAATGACGCGTTCTACATCGTCTTTTCTTGCAGCAGCATGTTAACATAGCAATTTCCCTTTTCCCGGGCATGCACATTCAGCCTTTCGTGCCACGAACGCTTGAAAACCGAGCACTGTTAACTTTTAACATAATGACTTTTACATATGCTGTGGCGCCATCTGTAGGCATTTTTTTTAACTAACAACCATAGGCGTAGAGTTATATGGGCCCGTGGGGCCCGAGCCCCCCACCACCACCACCAGGCGCGGTTTCAGAAATTTGTTTATGGGTGGGCCTTTATTGGGGTAACTGGGGAAGGGGGTTCTTCCCAGTGGCGTGCCAAAAGGGGGATCTGTCCGCAGTGGGTGCCACGGAAGAGGTGGGGGGCGGCATTTTCGTACATTAGCTTTAACAAATATAAAATAAAACTTCCATTAACGGACACCTTTTTAGAACGAAAACCTCCGAATAAGGAACCTATCTCTGGGACAATTGAGAAACACTCCGATAGAAAACGTATGTTATTTTAACATGCATAATAGTTTTCGGTATTTATATTACATAAACAAATACTTAAATACATATTTGAATTACACCATGGGGAGAGTTTCAAGTATTACGTAAGCAATATTTTGGCCATTTTATACCCCTCCCCCCAAATAAGCAAAAATTAACATTCACTTACATAGGAAAATATGCATAACAACCCCCTCCACACAAATATGCTTACATAATACTTGAACTCTCCCATATGCCTCATGGTTATACTCTGAATTCTGCTATACAACACCTAATTTAAAAATATAACACGCTTCTGAATAAACTTGTGTTTTAATATTTTAGCAGAGCTAATTTGGGCTCTAAAATGATGACAAAATGAATATTCACAATTAATGTTTTCTCATATTTCTTCGCAATTTTATCTCTATTTCTGTTTTTTCTTCAATCTCTACTATCCTATTATCTCTCTGCTCTCCACTATCCTATTATCTTTCTATTCTCTACTATTTATTATCCTCTTTATCTCTATTTTCGCTATTTCTTTCAACATATTTCTTCATTTAATGAATATTTACAATGGATCCTGAAGTCGTTGTTCTTTTTGAGAGGCAAATTTGTAAATTACCGCATCAGGATTAATCATGGGGGCATTGATGAGTTCATGCTCTATGGATATAACGGCTAAGTTACGAAGGCATTTCCCAGCCATGTTTGCTCGTAGGCATGTTTTAATAAGCTTCATGGTGGAAAAACTCCGTTCAGCCGAGGCTGAAATAAAGAAATATTATATACAACCACTGGCGTGCGCAGGGGGTTGTTAATGGAGTTATAACCCCCCATTGCAATGAAATTTTGTATATTTAACATAGGAATATGTGAGTTGTAGCTCTGTAATCCCCATTGAGCCTATAACCCCCTTATAAACTTTCTACGTACGCCTATGCATATAGCCCTTATATTGATTTACACAGGTTTAACTGCATTCTGCATACATTAACCCAAGCATTCGCACGATCCATGTGAATATTTATGTTCATGTCTGTATCTTTCTCGCGTATTTTCTTCATTATAGAAAAAAATAGGTTAAAAAAATTGATTTACGGCAATAAAAATAGAACAATTTAACAGTTAAATTGTATATCATACAATTTGGATAATCATGGTAAGCGGAAAAAATGGGTTGGATAAAATAGACAATGGCAAAATAGTTATGGAAAAAGAAGTATGAGAATGGTCTTTAATTTCCTAATTGAGGAAATGCATGATTATTAAATGAAATTTCTTAATAAATAGCTATAGAAATTAGTTGGTACATCAAAGGAAATCATCCTTATCAAACCCTCTCGATTTGCATATTGCTATCATGAAAATATAACTACACAAATCAGTAAGATTTGATACAGAAATGTACATGGAATTTAGTAGACGTGGCTTCAATAGCAGCCGAGATAAATAATAGGGGGTTGCAGCACCCATCGATATGCCCCTGATAGGTTGCATGTTAAAGGCACTCATGTATACTCTGTCTATTAAATTTGGTAAATGTGGCTTTAATAGCAACAGAACAATAATGGGGGCTGCGGCACTCCTCGATACGCCTCTGATATGTTGTCATGTATAAAGACACTCATGTGTACTATCTGTCTATAAAATTTGGTAGATGTGACTTTAGTAGCATCCGAGATAAAGGCACCCCTCGATGCATCCCTGGTGATAATCGTTTTAAGAGGGTTGCAGCTGTGAACATTGCAGTTATTTCAATTGCAAGTAAAATTATGAAATTTGTGGAAGCCCCCTTTTTCTATGATCGGCCATTCTTTCCTCGGACATTTTTTCCATTGGCCTTTTGTTCCAGGCCATTTTTTGTGCCCTTTTTTACTAGATTCGTTTCCAGTCTGAATACCCCTTATTAGACCTGTAGCCAGGCTGAAAGGGCAACTGGGGTAAGGTAAAGACATATAGGGCGCAGGGCACCCAGGAATTGTTTTATATATATAAATAGCTCGATGAGGCAACTGGGGCACAAGCATGGGGCTACCGGGGCCGCTCCCTGCTGGCCCCGGCTGGGCTAGAGGCCTGCCCCCTATTTACTAATAGTACATTGTTGTTGTTTTTTCTTTTTTAATAATGAGAAATGGCGGCCAACAGAACAAAATATTTCTTCGTTCTTAACCGAGTACTCAATCCATGCATGTTTTTCATGCCAAGTACTGTGAAATGATCTATACTTATCACCCATGTGTCGGCGGGAAAAGTTAAATTTTTGCTGTGTTGGTCCTTCACCACAATTTTCACTTAAATACAGCGTTATTTTTGCTGCAGTAATAACTGGCAGATCAATCTCTTCACTTGTAGAAGGAGAAGTAAGTGGCAATCTAAAACACTGCACTTTCGCACTGAGTCAACTTGTTTAAGAAATTTACAAGTCCTTTGTTCATTCGTATTTATTAGATAACGTTTCATATTAAATCAAAAAATGAAAAACTAACGTAAGCACATAAATATTATATACGCCTGTTATAACGACCAACCGCATATAACAGTGGAATTTTTGCAAGAAGTTTGGTTTGCTATTCTACTCCATACTAAATATATTAGTTATAACGATGAAACCTGCTGTAATGATGGCGATTTTGTAGTCTACGTAGATTTTAAGTAGGGAAATTCGTATCGGATATAACGACACGACTTGACAGGCATAAAGCAGAACCACGTGGGTTAGTTAATAAAATTTACAGTTACCAAAATTTAAGTGTTATTCTAATCCTGTTTATTTACAAATGTCTGAGAAATTTTTATCACTGCTAAACCTGAATATTAAAGATAGTGAACTTAAAAAGTGATTTATTAATTGAATATCACGAGGGTCATATTCTTAAGAGGTCGATTCCCATTCTATTTTTTCAGCGTAGAGCCCGCAAAATTCTTAAACCGGCACTGTTCTGAAGTCATTAGTATAATATAATAAATACTATTTATTACATGTGTTTCCTACATTATATACTTTAGTAGTATTTTCTACAATTTTTTCAATTTAAAAAACTAAGGAAGTACTATGTACTTAGTTTGGCTATAACGTAATATAAACTGAAATTAAATTCATTATAATTATGTTTTTATTTAATTTGGAAACCAAAAAGTTTAATACTTTCTATTATCAAAATAATGTATAAAACTCTAGAGTACATTGCTATAGGCTACTATGATTTTAAAAAGATATCGTTTATAACGACTATCGGTTATAACGACCGAATTTTCACGGTCCCTTGGCCAATGGCGGACGCAGACTTTTATTTGATGGTGGTGGTGGGGGGTTCAAGGACAGAATTTGCCATGTTCTCAGAATAACACCCTTCATTTATCATGCAAGTGGAAAATTTTCACAGTGAAAAAATATTTTTGGCGGGTCATGACCCCTGTGGCCTCCCCACCCCGGGTCCGCCCTTGCCCTTGGAGGCCGTTATAACCGATTTTCACTGTACGCCGAAAAAGACAACTTTCCTTTTCGACGTATCAAGTTCTTTAGCGTGTGCTGCCATCTGTTGTATAGCTATAGAAGTATAGAAGGATTTGGTGGCCAATTATTTTTTACTTCCTCATAGTCAGGCTACTGAGTCACCCAACGAGCTAGGATGACTCAGTATCCTAGTTCGTTGGAGTCACCACAGTTTAAAAGACAAAGGTTATAATTTGTAGGTATTGGGTTAAGTCTACAATTGCACGCAAATAAATATAGGCTCTACTCCAGATTAAGCATCCTTTGTGCAGGGGCGGACTGGGTCCTCTCAAAGGGTGCATACCTTGGATTATCGGAGGGCGCGAGTCCTATAGCCCATGAGGGCGCAAGTCCTATCGCCCATGAGGGCGCACCGGCCGGGGACCGGTTGTCCGGCGGCCCTGTCTTTATGGCGTTTGACGATTACGCTTCGAGCACTGCTTCCTGATGGCCCAGTGATTGTCCAGATTGTTTGAGTTTGATTTCATGTGGTTTCGTTTCGGTTTCATAACTTCTGCTATAAATAGTATTGATGACATAGGCTTAGAGTTATATGTGCCCGTGGAGTCCAGCCCACCCAATAAATTGCAATTTTACATATACTGTAATGTATAAATGTACATAATATGTGCTTGCCCCCCCCCCCCCAATAATTTTGAAAACTTTACATTCATGGTTGGTGAGCCAAGGATTGTTTGCGTTAGGGTAGGAATGTCCAAGAACGTTGACGACACGAATATTAATAAAAGTGTCGATTCCCATTTTGCTAAGTTTATGTTGTGGAGAAGGTATAAGGAAAAGTTGTATGAAATTTTACCTGGTTTTTTTTTGTTGTTTTTTTTGGATGCTATAACGTGCATTTCTCCCCTCCACAGACAGTAGATCCTTAAGCCTAAAGTACGCTTTTCCTAATTTTCCATTCTTTCTGGATAAAACTTTTTTTTTTTTCAAGAAAATAACGTTAAACTTTTTTGTTTCCATTCAGTATTTTATTTTTTTAACAACCACCAGTTCAAGGCAGTCGTGGAACCAGGTTCCTCGAATATTATCCGTCGGAGCCGTCTAGGCCGAAGGCCGAGAAATGCGAAAACGTCGGGGGGGAAACAGTCCCGAATTTTCTTCAGTTCCAAAAAATAGCCAAGAATCCTTTGCTTTTTCAACAAGCACTGATCAAGTCTTCGGTGGGGCCAGATTTCTCGAATATTACCCATTAGGGCCGAAAAATGCGAAAACGTCTGGAAGGTAAGAAAAAACAAACTTCCTATATTTCCATTAGTTTAAAAACTGCCAAAAAAATTCAATCCCACGATAATACCAACTTCCCATCATAGCCAACTGTCGACGCTCATTGCCCACTGCTTTTATCTTTTCAGATGAGCCAGTGCAGTTAACAATAACAGCTATAAAGCCATGTATAGTCTGGTGCATTGATCATGTGGGACAGCGGGACACTAGGCTCGGGGAATTGCATTCCACCTGCCCAGAAGTTCTACTCAAGCACGTTGTATCTCGCCCATTCGCCACCCCCATCCCCCGGGGCAAGACTAGGAAATGTGACTTTGCAGAAGAGAGAAGAACAAACTGAACTAAATTTTACGAACTCATTCGCACCAATCGCGTCATTATACGTCCAATTTTTTCTATTCTTTCGAGCTCCAAATAATGAACATTCAACGATGCTCCTAAAGAGATTCTGACAAAATGGAGCTTTTCAGTGTATATGGCTGCCTAGGTTTTTTTTTTTTTTCTTCCATATATCCTAAAATCTCAGATGCACGGCTATATCCAATTACAAAAAAGTTTTAAACTAAAAAGTTCGGCATATATCTGTTGATAGGCTATGTCTGGGATGTCGCCTTTGCAACGGATGAACAACCTTATGGATGAGAGAAATATGAGCGATACACTGCGCAAAATAATATTTAAAAACAAATTACACACAAACGTAATTTGTTTTTAAACCTTATGGATGTTTATACAAATCGAACACTACGCAGATTAAATTAAGAAACAATTTTTATCAACGTTTTTTAGGCGTAGTAATATTAACGCCGATGTTATGGCATGGATGTGGCATCACTTGTATAAATATATCTGCCGCAACGGGCTTTACGATGAATTTAACACCTATCTCTTCGCAGTTTGGTTTAAAAAAGCAGTTCATGTACTGTCCCATTCCGCGAAATAACTGGTTTCGGAAAATGCGCTTTAAATACGTTCATAGGGGGATTGAATGTTCGTCGGCCGCAGCTCAGTTGGTAGAGTTCATGCCCGGATTGTAGAAGATCGTGGGATCGTGCCCCACCGAACACAAAAAACATTCCTTTTCTTTGCGAACGTTTCACCATCTAACCATGCCATAACATCGGCGTTAATAATAACGATAATAATAATAATCGATAGGGGGACCGTCCCCCCAATGTTGGTATTAGGGTTCCATATCCAACCAATTTCAAACAAAATTTTATAACAGGCACGTTCGTTTGAAATTTAAATATATATATTTTTTTTAATCTAAGGAGTGCGGTTATATTTTTCGGCGTAGTGTATTTAGTGCGAAATACAATTTTCCTCCTGGGGAAAGGGGTGATTAAAGATCAGAATTTTCACCTATTCAAATAATCAAATATGCTAGTGAGCGCACCTTCACCTATTCTTGGAATGAAAGATAAAAGTGCTCTTACTAGCATCTTTGAATAGGTGAAATTGATGATTTTATTTTAGTTCCTGCCCACAAATGCATGCAGCGATTTCAATTTTCCTCTAATCCACCAATAACACTTTTAACACCCTTTAGAAAGAATATATCTCAAAGTAGGGGTTGCTACTTGAATTTTTTAAATTGGGGTTGCCGTGGGATTGAACAAATAATAAAACCCTTCAGTGCGTGTTGGCCCGACGTCTTAGGGGAACCTCTATCCATGTTTTTCTTCTTTTTTTTTTGTGCGTGTTCTGGTTCTAGAGGGGACCAGAGCATTGGCCAGCCTGAGGTAGAGGGTGCTGAGCCCCCTGGAAACGTAGTCAGCCCCCCCGTAAAATAGTTCTTCGAAATAAAGTACCTTAGAATTTTATTTTAAATTTTTTGTTTTGTATAAAATTGTACATGACAGTGGAAATTGTTCTTAACGTTAAAAATATATTCAAAATAGATTTCGACTGTAGATCTTGTTTACATCATGCATTTTATGGAGGTTTTAGTCTTCATGTATTCTATAATAAAGATAAGGGAAATTACATATTTTAGTATACCTCAGTAAGTTTTCAATGCAAAATTTGCATTAAGGAATTTATCCATTGATGTTAAATATATTAATCTACTTATATATTTAGTATTATTAAATATATTAATAAAATACATCAAAACATTAATGAATTTTAAGCCCCCTGTAGCTTTCTGAGCCCCCCTGTAACCTTCAGACACTGGCGTACGCAAGGGGGTGTTGATGAGGGTTGTAACCTCCCATTACATTGAAATTTTGTATATTTAACATAGGAGTATATGAGTTGTAGCTCTGTAACCCCACCATGTTGAGTTTATAACCCCCTTATGAACTTCCTACGTACGCTTTTGCTTTCAGAGCCCCCTGTAACAGGCGTCTAGCTACGGGCCTGAAGGGGGAGGGTACAGATTCTAGTTGATGATTGAGGGGGGTCTTTAGATTTTAATTACGCTACTGCTCACACACATTAGGGAGAGTTCAAGTATTACGTAAGCAGCTTAGTAGGGGGGTTGTCGTTGTGCTTATTTTCGTTGGCCAATGTTGTTTTTTGCTTACCGAGAGAGGGGTTGAAATGGCCTAAAACGGTAATTTTCGAAATCCGGAGACGGTGTGGGGAAGCGCATGGCCAAAACACATAATTTTTGTGACCACACCTTTTAAAAACTTACCTCCTTTGTATAGAAAATCCAAATCTAAAGAAGAACCATGGGCGGACTGAGACGCCGGCTCCAGGGCCCGTGCGCCCTCATGGGCGATAGGACTCGCGCCCTCCGAAAATCCAAGGTATGCGCCCTTTGAGAGGACCCAGTCCGCCCATGGTTCAACTGTATTTATTTTTACAAGTATTTTTAAGCAATTTAAGAATTGAATTATACATCCTAATACGTTATCACTATTTTTGTAATTTAATTTTTTTTAGAATTTTTAAAAATTATTCATGAATGACAGTAAACTGTTATCGTGATTAATCTGTAAACATTTTCATTCTGAAAAGATTGAAAATGTTTGTGTTTTTTCAATAACTGCTTTTAATTAATCAAAAATTGCGATGAAATGAAAATTATGTAGCTAAATTTTTTGAGAAGCGTTGTATGGTTAACATCATGCTTCATAATCTGGAAACACGTTACTCTCAAAACAGAAATGTAATTTTTTACTTTAATTTCACATTTAATCATTTCAATTTTGGTGGGTATGAAAGCAAAAGGAAAAAAAAATTGTACTCTTTATTACACACACACACACACACACACATATATATATATAATCATTTCATCCGTTGTCAATCCGCTGCAGGATAAAGGCCTCCTCTGCATCTTTCCAACGAAGTCGATCTTGTGCATTTTGCTGCCACTTGTGCCCAATATATTTAATTATTTCATCCACCCATCTCGTCTTTGGCCTTTTCCTTGGGCGTGTAGTGTCCAGTGGGATCCATTCTAGGATGTTTTTGGTCCATTTGTTTTCAGTTCTTCTAGCAATATGGGCTGCCCACTTCCATTTCAAACTTTTTACCTTCGCAATGATATCACAAACTTTTGTTTGATCTCTTATCCAACTGAAGGTCTTTCGATCTCGTCGCGTGATACCAAGCATCTGCCGTTCCATGTTCCTTTGTACCACTCGTAACTTTTGGATACCTTTGGCAGTCAATGTCCATGTCTCACAACCATAAGTCAAGACAGGTAGGATGCATTGATCGAAAACTTTCCTCTGTAAAGAAATAGGGAGCTTGATAAGCCGACGTTCGATCTCTTGATTTATGTCGCCTTCCATCGTAATTTGTTGACCAAGGTAAATGTAATTTTCAGCTTGCTGTATTTCTTCTCTCGAAATAAAGATTTTCTTAGTTTGTATAAACTTATTAAACATGATCATGCTTTTCTTCAAGTTGATTTTTAAGCCAGATGTTTCTTCTTTCGTTCTTAGATCTTCAATGAGTCTTTGTAGCTCTTCTGGATCTTTTGCGAAAACACGATGTCGTCGGAGAATCTTAGATGGTTTAAATAAGCTCCGTTGATTTTTAAGCCTTTTTGATCCCAGTCTAATTTACGAAAAACTTCCTCAAGGCAAGCTGAAAATAGTATGGGC
>QLNU02014053.1:0-18261 GCA_006491805.2 Dysdera silvatica
ACACTTTTCTTTAAAGCCACTTAAACCCCCTACCTCATAGCCACTTGTGAGCCAGCCTCATGAGTTTGGAATTGCTACACTACTGATGAATAGTGATGTCATCTGAAGTGGGGAATCATTGCTGGCTGCTGTCCTATCTGTATTAATTATTTACATTTGCATGTACCATGATTCACAAATGCCACATTAATCTTTTAGCCTCCAACTCTAAATTACTTGAGCATGTTGAGATGTGATCAGATTTTTTCTTCGTTCATTATTATTCAGTTATCACACCTAAAAAAGAAATTTAACCTCTCAATATTACTACGAACTTTAACTGTTGATACTTTTGTATTAATTGAATAATTATATTTTGTATATATAGTTATTTTTTACAGGTTTGGGCTTTATTGGAAGAAATTTTCTTCATTACATTACTGAAAATGACTTAGCTGCAAAGGTTCGTAAAAGATGTGCATTATAGAGGGTTTTTTCTTTTTTAAAATAGATACATGTTCTCTTTTTAAGCTGTTTTCTCCCTTAGATACGTGTTGTCGATAAAATTGTTCCTGAAATGGCTTTCTTCAGCTGCAAAAATTCTGTAAGATTTTATTTTTATATTGTGAAATCCTAGTACAAAAGCATTCCATCTATCCAGCTCCAAATAATCACATAGAATTGTAATTAAAATATAAAGCTAAAACAACATTCCATTTAAACAAGGATTATAACCTATGGTGTGCTCACTCTTGTATTTATGATAAATATATGTTCTCCAGTAGATTGATATGACTGCAGTGCAAACTACAAGGGTGATTATGATCCGTGAAATTCAACTTACTTCCTCCGGGATTTCTTTTCAAAAAATTACAAAAATTGTATTTCGTTTCCTATAATTTGCTATATTCCTTTGGAAATCAGCATCTGTACCAAAAATATTCCACAACATTTCAGGGAATTTTCTAGTGTTTTCATTGAATCTGGTTTGGACTTAAAATCACCTCTGACACTGTCAAGCTTACCAAATTTTATTTGAACATATAATTCCATATGTGTATAAGCAAACATATATGTGTGTGAATGTTGCTTGATTTGAAAATCATGTTATCCATTAATTCTGTCTTGTGTGATCTTTCTTGCAGTCTTTAGGACATAAAAATATGATTATAACAAATATGAAAATTCATTAGCCTACTTTAATGTGGCGTTTCTGTATTGGTGTCGAGAAGAGAGAAGCATGAGCAATTTTTTTCAATTTGAGGAAAAAAGTGGGCATTTAAAGATTTAATTGAAAAATTAAAAATGTATCAAATTTGAAAAGGTTGTTCTTGTTTGTGTCTCCTTAAAGTATCCAAAATAAAAATTGGCCCTGCTGTGGTACAGTAATCATGTATTTATTTGCTTAGCATACCGTTAAATTGGGTTCAATTCCCAACAGCACCTAAAAAAAAAACTTACCCACCTACTAACTATTCACTGTAAGCTTTTGGGGGTGGGGTAATTCTTTATGGCTTAAAAGATTTGGATTCCTTAGAAAACGGTATGTCCTGGTGCAGCGTGACTTTTACTGTCTTTGCACAGTAAAATACAATCTAAACTAAAAAATTCCTTTAAGCTAATATTTTTTTTTTCCTTTTAGCCAGGGTTCCCACGCAATCTGGAGGACCTGAAATTGTCAGGGAAAAACAAGATTTTTTTGGTCAAAACCTGGAAAAGTTGGAGGAAATTTTCTTAACTTCAGTTTTAAATAGCCAAATCTCCCAGGAACCTTCCTCGTAACCGAAATTTAGTTGAAAGTTTTGTGATTAGTCAAGGAATTTTGCTGAAAAGGTCAAGGAAAAACTTGGAAAAGACTGGGTATTTTTTCCTCCAATGGGAGTGGGAACCCTGTTTAACTTTTCACATTATTAGAATAGCATAAACTGTTTGGATTTTAATTTTTAATTTGTTAAAAATTTCATGAATCCATATATTCATTTTTTAATTTTTTTTTCTCATCAATTTAGGTAGATTTTAAAAAACACAATATTGAGTTCATACAGGCTAACCTTTTGCATCCTGGTAAATTGATTTGTATTTTATTGTGTAACTATTTACAGTATTTATTATAAAGTCGTCAATTCTCATTGTAGCCAATAATGTGATATTAGATGATGAATTATATGCAAAAAAAAAAATGATTTACTCACCTGGGAGGGCTCAAACCCACAACCTTGAATAACCAGTCAAGTGTTCTTACCTGCATGTCCCACCAAATGCCAAGAAATCATTCTTTTCTTTGTGAGTAATTTATCATCAAATATTTGTAATATGTTTTGTGCTTAGTATATATGCTTTTTTTATTCACTTCATAGTATTGATGTCAATTCTTATTTCATAACTACATACCTTGTACTAAGAAAGGATACATTTATGTTTCAGACTCTGTTGCCCGAGTTTTTGAATCTGAACCGGTGTTTGACGTAATTTTTAACTTGGCAGGAGAAACAAAACGTGGACAAAGCCATGAGGTAAATATAACTTTATTTAGGCGTAGTATTTGCAATTGTATCCATTCTTTGTGCAAACAAAATGAATGCTAGAATTTCTGTATATTTTAATTTTTAAGTCCTATAATTTTCATATGCATATATATAGAGTGGCCATAAATTTGCATGAGGTGTTAAGAGCCTGATAGCGAAAAATCTATTGGGCCAAACTGAACGAAATTTGATGTACAAACTTGGTGACCATGGGATTTTCATTTAAAAAAATAAATAAGTAAATAAATTAAAAAATAGTTAAAAATTTTGCCATCACAATGGTAATTGGTACCAAACTCGTGTAACCGTCCATATTTTCACTCAAAAACAGCTAGGTAGTCAATTAATGAATATAAGAAAGGTTGAAAATATGCGTCATGTTTATTTAATAAAATTGATGTGCTGTGCTAAATCAACGTAGTTATGATTTGCTTGTAAAACCTTATCAAAAAAAAGTGGTAACACTAATTCACGCATTTTGGAAATTTCTGAAGGTTTTTTTTCTTTAAATTAAAATTCCATGGTCCCAGGAGTATGTACACCAAATATGGTTCAGTTTGGCTCAATAAATTTTCACTATCTGGCTCTAATACCTCAAACTAATTTATAGCCGCCACCCTGTATATACAAAAGTTCAGTCAAACTTGCTTGAAATGTCTATTCTATAAATTTATTCCTTCAGTTAAAATTTTAAGTAACTGTGTAAAATCGCCCAAAATTGTCCATAAAGGCCAAACTATATACCAATTTGTAGTGATTTATTACTTTAAGTTGTAGCCTGACAGTGGCATAAAGGTAATGTGTTCATCTAAAATTGTGCCATAGACCCAAATTCGATTCTAGTCATAATGTGAAGCAGGGGTTGAAGTAAACTTTTTAAATCAGGTGCACAAATGCACCCAAGTCTTACGACTTAGGTGCATAAAATACTAGTTATGTGTACAAGTAACAGAATAGAAAGTAAACCTCAACATTAGAAACAGGTAAAATGTAAGTGCAGCGATTATATTAAAGCATGTAAGCTAAAAAAAAATCAACCTTTCAAAATAATTGAACATTTGTTTGTAATAAAAAAAAAAAAAAAATTCAAAGCATATGAAGTTTTTTTGAGAAAATTATCCCATAGGTCACTGTTCATGAAAAATAAACTTAAGTAGCCATAACTTTGAATAGTTAGATGCATTGCATGCACCCAAATTAAAAAAATTCACATGCACAGTGCACCCACTAATTTCGAACCCTGATGTAAAGTTCTTGCCATTTTTTCTACTCACTATAGTCCAATGTTTGGTTCCCTAGATAACAAGTTCAGATTCCCCAGAATATTGTAAGTCCTAATATAACAGGTCGGTTACCTTTGCGCCATAAAATAAACAAATCTTAGTATTTGCTATAGTGACTCACAAGATTACGATCTGGCCAAGGTCTTTGCTAAACTCACTAGTCGTCCAAACTCACCTTCGGTTATAGTAAGCGTCTTACATAATGGAATATTATTTTCCAGACGTTTTTGTAACCCAGTAATTTTTCTAAATCAATACATGTGTAATGGGGATGTGTCCTCCCCACACACCCCTGACTTAAGATTGTCTTTGAGTTGTACCTGAATGTTGGAAAGGTTGAATCAATGGTTTCCTGAAAATTTGTTTTTTATAAACAAGACAATAAACAAGGTTGTTTTTTTTCTCTGTTACAAATCGTACATTACTATCCGGAATACAAAAATAAAGACGGTAACGCAAAGCAATATAACAAGAATAAACATACAAGCTATTTCCTTAGGACTGTAAACGAAAAGCAACATATCGCAGACCCAGATTTAAAATGTGAACTGCCTTAAGTGCAGCAATCTTTTGCCCCGCCCCCCCCCCCTTCCTGCCACACTATATATTTTATAACTAGATATTTGTTGAGAGAGGTTTTACTCTGTGTGTGTGCGTGTAGTGTTCATCTCTGCCATTTTTAGAAGGGCAGTCTTACTGAACTTTCTAAGTTAAACTGACCATCCCAAAAAAAAAAAGTTGCAATGAAAATAAAACGCGAAGGAAAGGAGGGGGTGACATTTCTAATTACCTGTTATACATTGTTATAAAATAATGGCATTTTTATGAATGATTTTACTTTATTTGATGAAATACTCTATTTTGATGTTTGGAGAAGGTGGTGTGTTTCACAGAATTTTTCATAATTTGAAGTTAAGACAAAGTGGGGAGCACTTTCGTGAGGAGGTCAGATAGAAGGTATTCTACAGTGGAAATTAACTACAGTTGAGAGTGCAATTAAAAGAAGTATCCGCCTTTCAAAATTTTGCGTCCCTAAAACTTTGGTTCCCATTTATAAACCTGGGCTTTCATTTTCCCCATCCTAACGCAAGTAGTGAAGATAACCTATTTCGTTTCCGTCATACATTTTTAATTATGTTAACGATTGAGACAGTGGTCTACTAGAGAACAGAAGGGAGGAAAAACTGATGATTGCTTCTCCTAGCCGGATTTTATCGAATGGTTTTTTTTTTTTTTAATCAATATATCTCTGAAAATTCTGGAATTGTGATTACCCGGTTTTCAGCAGCGATTTGTTCTACTGATTGCCAGAGATTTAATTTGGTGACGATGCTGCCTTTAATGGCTTTTTGGTTTTAGTTTCGTGATGAATGTGCCATATTTTTGACCAGCTATCGTATCTTGAAAGGAAATTCATAGTACCTTTTTACAGAATTTTGTCAAACATTTTTAAAATCCAGTCTACTTCAAATTCTAGAGCTGGGATTGTTCTGTCTGTGACATTTGATTCTGACAATCCAGGGGAAATTTTAATTATATGTATTGTGAATTAGAATTTATTATAATTCTAAAACCCACCAACTTTAATTATCAACCTTATTCAATTTATATTACCTTATTTAAAGCTAAATACTTGATCACTTCTAGAGAAATGCTTTTCATTGTCAACTAACTCTTGTTTCATAATTACATTAATTTTTAGATCATGTTTAATTATATACATCCTGACTTATTTTATTCTTAAAATAGTATTATATAGTGTGTCTCAAAAGTTTAGTAACAAAATTTATTTTTCTATAAAAAAAAAATACAATACAAACAAAATATATATGTGCATTTTATTATACAACATTTTGCTTGCATATATGAATTCAAAATCTCTGATATTTATTTGGTGAATTAAAATGAAAATTACAATAAATGTCTGTTCCAGAAGTTTAGTTACAGTTCTAAAATGTTTTGAAAATTTTATTAAATACAGGCTTGAATGAAGTAACTGATGTTACAAACATCTAGTATAAAGCTTAAGCTTTCTTTTCAAAGGCATTATAAGAATGCTAAAAGAAATGTGGAACATTAAAGGGATAGTTTTGGTGTGGAGATTGAAGTCTAATGGGAAGACTGTATCAGAAATTGTGGTGCAATTAAATAGATCTAAGTGTAGTATTTATAGAGTATTAGCCAACTGTCATAAATTGGAAATCAAAATTTTGTTCTGGAAGGTCACATTCGATCTCTATACACGATGACAAAAGAATTGTGAGCATGGCATCTGCCTAGAAAATGTCCCTAAAACAAATTAAAAGACAAAGTGGGATGCAAATTTTAAAGAACTCTATTCACCGAATGGTCAGGCAAACACATGCAATAGTTTACTAGAAAATGACTCGAAAACCATTGTTGAAACTCTGACAAAAGATGGAGAGATTACAGTAAGCATGTGTCATTTGGTAACAAATGGCTGTCAGTCACATTCAGTGCCGAAAAAATTGAAATCTCAGTGGTCCCGATGGTTGAGCATCATATTGGTGTGATTTGAAAAAGAATCCCCATAATTTTTTCAGCAAGAAGGACAATCTTTGATGGTCTGAGATGGATTTAGATGATTTAGATTTAATGGACAAACATCACTTGCATTTTTAAATGAAAACAATTCTGAAGACTACCCAACGATATTTGAAAGATAACTGAAATTCATGACTTATGTCCTTATTCTCCCATAATAATTTAAAGAAAAAAGCTCATTCTTATCTGCTGAGGTTAAAAAATAAAGCATTTTCTTTTTTTAAAGCTTGTGAATATTTAACTTGAATTTTAAACAGAAGGACAACTCATCTAAAATCTCTCACAACTGACACTTGCATTTTTAGGAAATTTTATTGGAATGGCTAGAGCTTTAGCACTAATGCACCTTACATTTATCCACAATAAAAAAAAAATAAAACCACAGGGAATTTTCTATGGGGGGAAGGTGAGCCTCCCAGACCGCCACCTAGTTACGCCCATGGCTACATCTTTTTTTCAGTCTTACCTTAATGATTTATGAAATTTGAAATAAAAAATATTTTGCATTTCCTTTTCAGATTTATGAAGAAGGAATTTTTAAGGTCAGCATTAACTGTGCTAAGCAAGCATCTGGTATTGGAGCCACATTTGTTGAAATTTCATCTGGTGAAATGTTATCAAGAGAGAATGTAAGTTTTTAATATGATCACAAACATTGTATATGTAACCAGAATGAAAATTCTGAATGGATAATATAATTTTTTTTTCAAATGTTAATCACCTTCACGTTGCTTCATCACTGGTGGGTTTGTTTTTTCCGGATCAAACTTTTCGTTAATTTGTACTTTTTGTAATTATTTTTGTTGAATTAAACACCCTTTCCCAGTTTAAGTTATTAATAAGTATAATAAAAATTATACATTAATTAAATTAATTCAAAGATGTTTTTGTGCCATCTTTATTAGAGCTTATTTGATTTTTATAAGGTTTAAAAAAAAGCAGGATATCACTGAAGAAGACTTAAAAAATGAGATTTGATTATGCAGTAAAACCACCTTTAAAGGGTCACCTGTAACAATAGTAACCTCCAAAGACCTGCCGCATATCAATGGAACCAATCACGTTCTATAGGATTAACATTAGTGCTAAACTCCAAATAACTCATTAAATCTCATTTGATATTTTTGCATAGTTTTGCTCCATTATACATTTAATGAGGTTTTACCTTTGTATTTTCGATTTATTTTGTTCTTGAAATTGTATGTACGGCCTCACCTTATCTGGCACAGAATGACCCTTGTTATCCTTGTACCATAAAAATGCAAACAATGAATTCCGAACAACGGCTACCTGGTAGGCATCCTGTAAAAAAAATTATCAAATTTTTCAAATATGTCTGTAATCCAAATTGTCAACAATGTAAAGTAATATTTACTTAACACTATCCTATTTTCTTTCAAAATACTCCATTGACACATACGTTCATTTGTGGCTTTACACGTACACCCCTTTCTGTGAATACAGTGTCTCTATTTATAACCAACCATCCCAATATTCCATCTGCGCAACCAACCACTGTTCACTAAAAATTCGTTTTTAACAGTTCTGGATCTTTATGCATTATTACCATTAAGTAGTATCATATCACTAAATTTCGTCATTTAAATGCCAATTTGTAACCATAAGTGCTTTATGAAAATTTTTAAAAAATGCCTAAACGAAAAAATTAAAAGTTATCCAGGGCAGTAAAATAAGTGTAAGTGCATGGAAATTAATGCTTTATGTTTGTGGGAGGTCATAGCTAAATGAGATTTTAAAAAATAATGGAGATTATCTGCAACATTCCTTTCGAAATATGAACTTACCAAAACTTTGGAAGACCGGAAATTAGGGATACAACCGCATATACCGCTAGCGAGGCTGAATACTGAAGATTCTGCAACCAAATGTCAGTTTTTCTTTCAAATTCAGTATGGATATAAACAGAATGTATATGTCATGTTTTTAATTAAGAATAAAATTAAATCCTTTTTTTTTTAATATTTATATACAGTAGAAACTCTTTATAACGAACTTCCGTGTAGCGAAACTCTCTATATAGCGAAGTTTTGGTAAATCCCCATGGTCATTACACATGAAAGTGTTTTCATATAATGAAATTTCTAATGACCAAAACAGAAAATCGAGTGGTCACGTCAGTGACATCGGGTTCCCTAATACTGTAGAAATGCAATACGATTTTAAGGTAAGTGGCAAACAAACAGAATGAGGCGCACCTAAAGGACTTTAAATTCTCTAATAAAGAGTTTTCCTAAGCACACACAAACACCTGTGTCTGGTTGCCCCATACAGTGCGAAGCTGCTAGGCTAGGAACAGGCCCTAATTGTCCTTGAATACATTGTATTGTTTGACTAATAGTACTTGTCATGCTTTTTTGTTTGTTTGATTACCAGAAATCCAGACGTTGCAAATTTCCCACAGGGGCGTAACACTTTTATGATGAATCACAATCACCATTTGTTGTGCAGCAGGATATTAGAATTTTTTTGCACAAAAGCATGAATGTGTTTGAAAGAAGCATTAAATACGTTTTCATTTTAAGGTAAGAATTTTTCAACTCTCTTTTTTTTTTTTTTATATGCATGTATATTTCACACTTAAAAACATCTATTTTTAAATGGTTGAATGTTATTTATGAGAAACAGTCGTTTACTGAAAAACGGGATTTTAATTGTGGTATCATATTGCACTGCCCTGGTTCATGAATACATCGTTTCCACATAGCAAATTTTCTATATAACGAAATTTTTTCATGGAACTGTCCATTTCGTTATATGGAGGTTCTACTGTATATAGAGCTAAGTATTCTGTTAACTGAATACTTGGCTATATAAAGTTTTAAAAAAGAAAAGGATTTAATTCTATTCTCAATTCAAAACATGCCAAATACATTTCGTTTATATTCGTAGTGAATTTTAAAGAGAAATTTATATTTGGTTGCAGAATATTTAGTATGCCTTGTTAACCGAATATTAGGTTGCATCCCTACTGGAAATGAACTTGACAAAGTGCTGTTAGAGTAACTTGCCAACTGTCGATTGACAATCCTGCAATTAAAATAATTTTTAATTGTGGAATTTTTCCTTTCCTGACAAACTAAAAATATTATTTCCTTAGAAAAGAATATTTACCATGAAAACAGGGTTTGTACTGTCTTTAAAAGTCTTTAATTTTTAGGAAATGATTTTAGGTCCTTATTTTTGCCCAAAATCTGCTAAAAGTCCTTAATTTTGTTCTCTTATTTCTCAACATTTCTCTGAAGTATGTTTTAGTTAAAATTTTTATTACTGCCATTCTTCTCAGGATATGAATCAACGTAAAGAACAAACATGAAACTTCACAATATGCGGGTTATAGTATGCCTTTCATGAACAGTAGGAACATGCATAGAGAACTCCCTCAGAATATGCATGAGGTACCCCACACACACACACACCCTTGAACTTGTTGCAGTGCTTCTTCAGAACAAGCATGACCAATACATCTCACACCTCTTCCAAACCCAGATTTAAAGTATGAGGCTCCTTAGACACAGCTTGAGTGCCTTGAACAATCGGTACTGCAGCTCTTTTCCCTTCCCCCACCACACTATATTTTGTAATTAAAAATAACCATCATGAGAAGTTTTACCTTACTCTGTATGTGTCTAGTGTTCATCCCAGCCATTTTTGAATGGTCAAATCGTCCTACTTGGTCTTCATAGTTAAGCTAGCTACCTACCCAAGAAAATATTTTGTGACAGAAAATCACAGTTAATGGCGAGGGGACACTTATGATTACCTTACGTCCATTATTATAAAATAAGCATATTTTTATCAATTTATATTTGATGGCGAAATTTACCTGTTTGAGGAAGGTAGTTTTTCATGGAATTTTTCATATTTTAATACTAAGGCAAAGAAGAGGTGAGGGATGCTTTCCCATGGAGGAATAATTGTCGGAATTCTGCAGTAAAGATTGACTACAATTTAAAAAAAGAAAATTACCTTTAATATAAATCTGAAACCCATTAACTGTAATTATCGACCTTATTTCGATTTATATTGTCTTGTTTAAAGCTAACTGCTTAATCAATTTTAGGGAATTATTTTTCATTCTCAATCAAATCAAATTTATTGTTGCATATCATTCACAAGTAAATGTATACAAAGGATACAGGTTAAAATTGAAAATTTAAAAGCACCCACAACCGTGGCGACTAATTTGCTTGATGCTCCAATAAAATTTTTTTTATTGTAGTTCTGAATTTATTTTTCAGTTGTATTTCTTTAATTTTAGTGGGTGTTGTGTTCCAGAGTTCGATTATGTAATGATTTATATTATTTTTACTTATGTATGTTCTAATTTGCATACTTTTTAGTTCGCTTTTAGCTCTTGTATTGTAATTGTGTTTTGTTTTATTTATTGTAATTATATTTATGTGTTTATTTTCATTTATTCATTCGTATATATATAGCACTATTTTTAAATTGTGTATATCTGTAATGTTTAGGATTTTATGTTCATAAATTATTTCTTTTTATTTACCTGTTTTGTAATAGTTTTTGTATTGTTTTATCAAGTAATTTGTTTATTTTTTTAGGTTATCAACTCCTTGTTTCATAATTGTTAATTCTAAGATTATGTTTAATTATATAACACACCCTAACTTTTATTTTATTATTAAAAAGTTATTATAAATATAAAGTCATTTTCATAGCTTATATCTGATTTGTTCGATTCCTGTTTGCTAATAAGTCCTTAATTTTTTTTCTTTTCTGGTCCTTAAAAAGTCATTAAATTTCATGTCAGGAAATGTGTACAAAACCTGAAAAAAGCCTAAATAACAGCCACCTCCGAAGGACTGTCACCTTTGCAAAGTCCAACGGATCACTATTGTTTGGAGGTTTTACTGTATGTGTTTCTTGGGGAAGTGTTAATTTATAAAACTAATTTTCATACAAAAAACAAAATCTTGGTGAAAGAATGAGAGAATTCTTTTGGTGCTTGCAGTACCATTTATTAACACAAATTGATTCTAAATAGGCCATTATTTTTTTTTATAAAAAGTATGTTAAACATTACATTTTATTCTAGAAAGATAGCTTTTGTGAACTATTTATTTTTCAGAGATTAAATGAATGCTGTAAATCATTTTACAAATATGTATATTAATCGCATGAAAATTTATTTACTAATTGTCATAGTTTATCCAAAAGCTTTAATCACAAAATTATTTTTGTTTTAGCATCCTATTAAAGAAACATCAGAACCTGATCCTTGGACTACCATTGCAAAATATAAGTATAAAGTTGAAGAAGCATTAAAGGAAATACCTGGTTTAAAATATATCATTATTCGCCCTGCAATGGTGTATGGCCCAACAGATACTCATAACTTAAGTAAGTAGCATTTAAAAATATAACTGATAATTTTTTTTAAAGAAGCAATGTTTTTGTCTATCATGCTGTTAACCCGGGTTTGATTCTAATGGTACTGTAAAACTGTTGTCCTTTTTTCTACCCACTATAATCCACGGTTTGGTTTACTAGTTAACAGAAGTTCAGATTCCTCGAAAAATTGTAGGTCCAAGCATGACCTACCTGTCCTTGTGCCATTTTAAAACACAAAACATTATTAAAATTTGTTCAACAAGGGGTATACCTAAAAATAAATAATATTGAGCGTTTTGAGAAAGGTTTTATGCAAGTCATAAAAACAAAACGGACACACACAGTTCAGCTGTTCGGTAAAATTACAGAGAGGCAACATGAAGGTTTTTTAGACTACCAAAACAATACAAAGTTATAAACTGCCTTTGTATCATATGTATTCTTAGTTAAGCTCAATAGGTGCTTTCTCAGAGTCAGCGTGTTTGAAATTAAATTTAGGCCCTGCAGTGGTAACGTGCTCACCTAGCATGTGGTTATCTCAGGTTCGACTTCCCATTGTGCAAGACATGAGCACTTACTGCCTGATTGCTTACCACAGTCTGGGGGATTGGTCCCATAGTCCTTAAAAAGTTTGGATTCTTGGGAAAACTGTAGGTCCCGGCATGGCATGACCTGTACTGTCCTTGCACCGTAAAACTGAAACGAATTAAATTTATGGATTATTTTCTAAGATTTTATATATTTACTTATGCTTCTTAACATTTCGTTATGTAAAATCAAATTACAACAACCCAATATATTATGGAATACAAAAAGTTACTTTAAAAATGTGCAGAGATATTGTAAAAAGAACTATGCAGTGCAATCATAATGACCTCCAAGGGACAGCAAATCTGCTCATTATAAACGATGTTTTTTAGATCATTCGTATGATAATACAGTTTTACATTTACTGTAGGTTTTTTTTTTAATATTTATATAAATCTTCGTTAATTCTTCCGTCTCCATATAGTATGGTGGTGTCTTAATGAAAGTCTATGAAAAGGGGGTAACCATGAAATTAAACAGAAAGCAATTAAATTTACATAAATAGTAAAATATGTGTCATATTAGTATGCAAAAAATTAGAAAATGATTGTGCAAGTTGGAATATTAATTGCAAGCTATGAAATTTGCAACTTTTTAAAAGGAAATAGTTTATTTTGATGTTACAATATGTTTTATTAGCCCTGTAGTGGTAACATGTTCTAGCATGCAGTTATCCTCAATTCAACTCCCAGCTGGGGAAAAGGGACGCCACCAACCAACTACTCAGGGAGATTTCAAGCATTACGTAAGCATCTTGGGTGGGGGCATTGCCATTTGGCTTATTTTTCCTCCTATGTTAGCTAAGGTGAATTTTTGCTTACGGAAATGATCAAAATATTGCTTATGTAAGACTTGACTCTCCCTCACCCTAGTTTCGGAGGTTTGTTCCCTAAGCTATAAGAAGTTCAGATACCTCGGAAAACTGTAGGTTTCTGTGCAACATGACTCTTGGTGTCTATGGCCCATAAAATACAAAACCGAAATATGTTTCTCTAAGCAATTTTGGAGTTAAAAAAACGAAGTGTTTTGTCACCTTCAATGAATACTAAAGAAAAAAAGTTTCCATTAATCTGTTCACTACCTTGAATGTTTCCTGAGAGCAGCGGTGTGTTTTTTCTGTGGAAGTTCTGATGGTGTTCTTCATTGGAATTAGACTGAGAACCTGAAAGGCTAAAGTTTCTAAACCGTAAATTTGATTTTGAATTTTTTTAAATAAAATATTGAAGGGAAGGCCATCACACTAAATTGTTCATTCCCTTTAAAATCAGACCTTCTCAGTATCCAGAATGTTATTGCTTCAGGATAGAAAACAGTTTACACTGGTCTCTGATTGGAAGTAAATTTAGCATCCTGTGTACGGGGGAAAATCCCATTTTGAGAAAAAGTGGTTAAAGAAAATCGAGAGATTTTACTGTATATAAGTGGCAGAGCATGACTTCAAAAGTGGGCCATATCTAATTGTTCAACATCCCCCTCTCTTTGGGTGAAGAAGTGCTAATTCATGCATATCTCATTATCACCACCATAATGACATGTTTATGAATTGTGACTTTTTTATTCAAGGGGGGGATTGTGAACATTTGGAGGGGGCCCACCTTCGAAGCCATGCTATGCCACTACTGTATTACATATTTACATACTGTATATATATGTATATATTTTAGAACTAAGATTTATCACATATTTAAATAGTTCTGATGAAATCTGAATTTTTAGCTCCCCGACTGATTATTGCATCAATCTATCGTTTTCTTGGGCAAAAAATGAAAGTAAGTATATTATATAATTTGAAATACAGTAAGCCTTAATATTAGAACTAGACCGATCAATCAGCGATGATTGTTTAAAAAATTAGCCATCGGCCTAAAAAAAACACGTAAATTCCAATGTAATGCCGATGTTTTTCGTAGAAGAAAAACGGAAAATCGTCGGACCATAAGTTTTTTTACTTTGTTTAAAAGCATAGGCATAATCTAGTAGGGAAAAGGGGGCAGTTGCCCCTCCCAGTTTTTTGAAAAGAGGCAAAATTGTACTTTTTCACATACAACGTTGGATTTTTTGTTCCCCCCCTCCACCCATCCAGTTTACTCTTTATTTATTCTCCAAGTTTCACTTATGTTTGACAGTAAGTAGAATGGCAGAGCTGGCTCCAAGTGGGGGCAATCCATGCCACTGCCTAGAGCAGCATATTTTGCGATGTTAAAATTCAAAGAAACGTAAATAACCATTTGTGTGCCGAGAGTCACTCAGCACACCAAACTAAACATCTGCGCTGTGAGGCTCTTCGTATTTCATATAGCAATTAGTATAATTCGTTCACAAGTGCTGTTCAGGATTGCATAGTTATTCATGTATGTTTCATTTATTCTTGTAAATATTACATTTATTTTGCCTTTAAATTAGTTTAAAGTTAGTTTATTTTTCGTTACTTTTGACTTCCCATGGTTTTGCCTTTCATCTCGTCTAAAATCTTTTTTAATACTTTATTTTTTTCTTCTAAATGCCGATTTTTCTTGGTACGTATCCATTTAACTTTTCGTACATATGTACGTATTTAAACAAACATAAATACGAATGGTAAACAAGCAAGAAACACTGGCCTGCCGTTGATGCATGTCTGGTGTGAAATTTTAACTTTTGCCATGAGATAATGGATTTCACGGTGCATCTTGATCGTTGAGGGAAGGAGGAGTGCTATACATTGATATGCTTGCACCAATCACAAGCAGGGGTGTAGTCAAGGCCTGACGGCGCTAGGGTACTTCTTTTGGAGACCTAGCGGCACTAGGACAAAATTTTAGGAAATCATACATTCTACAAACGAAATCCTGTTCAAGTTGTAAATAAAAAATATGTGGATTCGACAATTTTATTAAGAAAATTGCTTTAGAGCAATGACCCTAAAATTTTGAATAAATCAACTAAGAAGCGTGGGAATTTAAAGGAAATTACAACTTTTAACATGTATCACAAACTGTGTTCCGCAAATAGAAAAAGCTACAATGCATTGTTTGTTGACACAACGAAGGTGACAAGGGCGAAACTCACAAATCAATCATGGTTGCCGAAATAGCAGAGCTTTGACTGTTACGACGATTGGGGTTGGTCTGTAAACTCGCTTCAATAGTGACTGGACAAGAACTAGGACTATTGCCTCATTTTCTACTACTAAAGAAAACTTGTGGGTGTCGTTATTATGTATTGACTTTTTTTGCAAAAACACATTACCCCACGGTTCCAAAAATGAATCTTGCTTCGATCCACAATTTCAAAATGAAATTATAGGCATTTGTGGACAGCTAATTCAGGAAAAAATAGTTAATGTCAACAATGCAGAGTATTTCTCTATTATTGGAGACGAAACTATTAATGTTTCTGGTCAGGAATAGTTCTCAATATGTATCAGATATATAACAAAAACCATCCTTCACTGAGTGAAGAATTTGGAACTTTTTTTCCATTACCAGCTTGATCTGGAGAGACTGTGGCTGGAAAAATTTTGGGTACTTGCGATGACGTAGGCATTATCTAGATAAATTAACTGGTCAGGGATGTGATGGAGCTTCTATAATGAGCGGATGCAAAAATGGTGTTCAAATAAGAATTCTAAAATGTTATACAAAAGCGATATATGTTCACTGCAAAAGTCATCATCTAAATTTAGTTCTCACTGAGTCTCAATGTGTCTTTAATCTCAAACAGCTTTGGAGTTTTAAATGAGGCAATTCAATTATTTAGACACAAGCAGGGAACCTTTTAGAAGAAAACGTTTCTAAGATATTACCAGAATAAAAACAAAATCGAGATTTGTGGGGTTTTTTAAAACGAGATTTGTTTAGCATCAGGTCTATGTAAATGTGAATACTTACGTTGAGCTTCTTGCTGCAATAGTTCAAAGTTTTCACGAGCCATTGCAGAAAAGAACCAGTCATTTTCAAGCACTGCGTCAAAACTTCTATTTGCCATGGAGCAAGGAAGCTTTATTGTATCTATGCTTGTTTGTGACTACATTTTTAGCCTCACATTATCACTTTCAGTATACCTCCAAAATCCTCAATACGAACTAGCTTCTGCGGCAAGTTCAGTGAAGATATTCTGCAAATATTAAAGAATCTTCACACTGGCGATAAAGGTAAGAATGAGTTTCATAAGATCTTTTAGAAAGCTGTAGCTGTTGGTAAAACTGCTTTCGAAACTCATATTGATGTCCCGAGACAAACAAAAAAAGCAAAACGTGAAAACTGCCCACATAAATCTAGGGAATATTACAGAAGGTCAGTTTTCTACCATCTGCCGATGGACTCATTGCCAGGGATTTATGTACACCCACCAACACCCCTCCAGATTTTTGATGCACCCCCTTAATGAAATCGAAACACACACAAAATCTAATCCACACCCCACCCCTAAAAATCTTGAACACCAGTTTATGAATCCTGGATAAGCCCCTTCTTATTGCAAGTTTCGAACAAAGGTTCAGTCAAAATAAAGAGTTTTTATTTGCCATTGAGATGCTTTTTCTGAAAAAGTACACACCGAACAATGTAGAAATGATCAAAAAGACTGAAAATTTACTATGAACATACAAGCAGAGTGCATCTTGTAAGATATTATTACCCTTCACAGGGATAACAATACGTAGGTGTCAAATTTATTTATAATAAGAGTGCATCTTGTGGTGAGAAAAATGGAAATCTAATCTACGAAGAAATCTGCCTTACCATCTCGAATTATGCTTATAATAGATGCTTGTGATAAGAACTTCTATCCAAATTTTCGACATCTACTCTGTGTTTCAGCATCCTTACCAATCTTTACATGTAAAGCTGAGAGATCATTCTCAGCCCTCAAGAGAATAAAATCTTATTTAAGGAACAGGATGGGTAATGGACGATTAACTGACTTAGTACTGATATCCATACATTATATCTTTTAAAGCAGAGTACGTATTAAGTATTATGGCAAGAATGGAGAAAAGAAGGTTGATATTGTAATTTTACTTTATTTATGACTTCCAAACATGTGTAACGGACACAAATGGCATAATTTGTAATTAAATTCATACAAAAATGTTTTTGCCATTTATTATTCTACGCAACCAATAAGCTGTTACTTGTGTTCATGATGAAATTAGAAGCATTTACTTCCGGTATCAGTGGCGTATGCAGTATCTTATTATAGATTTTGGGGGGAGGGCGCAAACCACTACATTGTACTTTTCAATGTTCATTTGTTTGGGGAGGGGCTCTATAGCCCCATGGGCCATTCTTCTCCGCACTCCCTTGCTAGTCATGAATCTTAAGTGTTAAGAAAATTTCACTTGAAGCAAAATTATTATAATTATATTAATTAAATAACCATATGTTAATTATGCTAATTAATTCAAATATTAAATTTATAATTTTTTTATAATGGATCCCTTTTATCAAAATTTAGCTACGCACCTAGCGGGTTGCAATGCCAGTTCAACAACCGGTACTTCCTTATTATAGCCGCCTCCAAAATTCAATCACCAAGCAACCAAGCTAAATCGCCAAAACGGTAGTAAAATCTATGTGAGTATATTGTATAATAATTAAGTATTCTTCATGCAATTAGTACACTTAAGTAAATCACAGGGATCAAACTGGGGAGAGAGACCCCCTGCTCATTACGCCGCCACTGCTTCCCGCTCAAATCACATTGATAGCTGCCTGAATCAATATTATGTTGCAATTAGTATTATTTTTATGCAGTACACTTATCTGAATCACAGGAACCGCCTGGGGGAACCCAGATACCCCCTGTTCAGATTGCATGTGATGTGCGCTGTTTGAATCAGCAAAAGCCTGAATCAATATTATGTTGCAACTTGGCGTAATCCTAAAGTCGCCAAATAAAGTTGGGGCTGCTATAATAAGGAAGTACCCAACAACCCATACAAAATAATTTCTGCCTCTATCAGATTA
>QLNU02014053.1:18361-39048 GCA_006491805.2 Dysdera silvatica
ATTTTTTTTTATCATTTCCATTCCTTAAAAAGTGCTTATATTTAAGAAAAATACTCATTTTGCCTTTTTCTTCCCAACATGATTTCCCCCGAGAGCCCTTCGTGATCTACGCAGGTGCAGCTTCTATGGTATAGATGGATCGTTCGTGACCGAACGGGTCTTTTTGAACTATTCACAAAAATGACCCGTTCGTTCAGATAACTTTTTTTGTGAACTACCGTTCTTCGTCATAGTTTGTTCATGATCATCATTCGCAGTTCACTATCTACAGGGGTAATTATGTTCCAGGATTTCCGTAAATTCCGTGAACTGCAACTTGCCTTTTCTGTTTTTAATTACGAAATTTTAATTTTGTTTCCTATAATTTTTTATATTCTTGTGGAAATCAGTGTCTTTACTAAAAGTATTACATAACGTTTCAGGGAATTTTTTGGTATGTTTAGGGAATCTGGTTTGAACATACAGCCACCCCTGTATCTAGTTCACGGTCTTCGTTCGTAGTTCGTCATCATCATTCATGAGTCGTGGTTTTCGTTCGCGGTCTTCGTTCGTAATTTGCGATCATCGTGGTCTTAATTCGAAGTCACCACCAAGCAGTCAAGGATGTATCGGAAAATGGGTCCGGAGCCCCCCCATCCTTTTTCTAGGCTGCTATGACTACCATATATTCCATACATTCAGACAAGGACACTTGAATGCCGTGATATCAGGACTGTGATCATAAGGTCCTGGAGCCCCCATCCCTTTTATAGTCTGCTATTTGAGCCACAACTAGGATATTCCATATTCAGAGTATGTACATGAGGGCATTTGAAATGGGCATGTCAGGGCTGTATCAGGATTCCCAGAGCCTCCATCCTTTTTCTAGGCTGCTATTGGAACTATGACTACGGTATTCCATATTCAGAGAATGTATATGAGGACACTTGAAATGCTGCATGTCAGGGCTTTATAGAGTGGAGCTGAAGCCCACCATCCGTTTTCTAGGATGCTATTTGAGCTACGACTACGATATTCGATATTCAGAGAGTGTACAGGTGGACAATTGAAATGTTGTAGGTCAGGGCCATAGTGATGGTCTGGATACACGATACAGCCCTGATATATATAAAAGCCATTGCGAGGTAAAGTGGTATAAGTCAAAAACCTTAAGTTTGAGATATATCTGTTGTTGAAATAATTGACTGCCATGAAGATGTATGCAGTTACCCCTTGAAAATTGTGTTTTAGCAGAGAACTAATGAAGTTAAACTTACACTGTTTATGACAAGATAAAATGAACATAAATCTTTCTGTTCATGGCACTAACTCGATTTAAAAAAACAGATTTTTACCATTTTACCCTATATTTCATATGTGTCTGTAAGAAAATAAGATTTTTCAGTAATGATTGCTATTTTTAAGACGGTAATTTTTATTATGTGATTTTTACTTTACATCAATAATTATTTTTAATGCCATGTTAAAACTGTCAATAAACATCTGCTAAAAACTGCTCATAAGTTTTCCCTTTCAGGAAACAGCTTTAATTTTTTTATTGCGGTAAGTCCTTAAAAAATCTTCTTTTTTTTTCTTGCAATGGAGTATGAACCCTGTGATTGCACTTGGTAAAATATTTCTGGTAGTACGTAGTAGTATATGTACATATAATTTTATTTCAACAATACTTTTTTAGAATTGGCATTACTTTACCATTGTTGACTAACAAATTGCATGCACAGCGTTAATATTTCCCATTTAAAGAAAGTTGTCTAAAAATATGTTTAAAAAAAGGAAAAGTGAGAATCCTCACATTTTTCAAAAGCGGTGAGTGATAACTATGGAAAATAAAATAGAAATCATAAATCAACATGAAAAAAGTAAAGTCACCGATATTGCATGTAAATATGAAATGAATGAATCGACTGTTAGAACTATTATCAAAAACGAAGTTTGAATAATGCAATACGTGAAAAATTATGTGCCAATGCAATCAACCATAATTTCTAAGGACAGAAGCATATTAATAGATCAAATGGAGAAGTTATTGCTAATCTGGATTGAAGATATGCAACAGCAATGGATGCCGATAAGCCTTATGCTTATACAAGAGAAAGCCTAGAGTCTTTTTGAAGATTTGAAACTCAAGCAAGGTGAAACTGTTGCTGGTGACAGATTTAATGCAAATCGTGGATGGTTTCAAAAATTTAAGGTGCATGCTAAACTCCATAACATTAAAGTGACAACTGAAGCTGCTAGTGCTGACCCAGTCCCAGCTGCGGAATTCCCTAACCTTTTGGCAGAAATAATTGAAAAGGAGGAATACCTTCTGGAACAAGTTTTCATTGTAGATGAAACAGGAGTCTATTGAAAGAAAATGTCAAATCGTTCGTACATATCACAAGGTGAAAAATCTACTACAGGATTTAAAATAACCAAAGACAGGCTTACACTTTTGCTTGATGGGGATGCTGCTGGAGATTGCAAATTAAAACCATTGTTAGTTTTTCATAGCAAAAACCCCAGGGCCCTTAAGAATATTTCAAAAACATCGCTACCTGTTGTATGGAAATATAATCCAAAGGCATGGATGACAAGAAATTTTTCGACAGTGGTTTTGCCATCATTTTGCACCCGATACAGAAAACAGCCTTCCATTTAAATTATTACTTGTACTCAACAATGCGCCAGGTCATCCAATAACTATATGTGATCATCAACATGAGGAAAATATAAAGGTAATGTTTTTACCCTCAAACCAAACTACCCTCATACAACCCATAGATCAAGGTCTCATACAGACTTCCGAAAAATATTACCTGTGAACAACATTTACACAAGCATTAATGACCACCGAAGGAGAAAACAATAAATCGTTGAGGCAGTTTTGGAAAGGATGTGATATTTACAAAGCTGTTAAAAACATCGGTAAAGCTTGGAATGAAATTCGAACAACTACAATGAATGGGGTCTAGGAGAAGCTGACACCCAAATTTGTAGGCAATGCTGCGGAATCTGACTGTGAAGCTATGTTTAACGACCTTGTTGAAATGAGTACAAAATTGAACTTGAATCTGGATGAAGAGGATTTTACTGAATTGCTGCAAAGTCATGCAATGAAATTGAGTAACGAAGCTCTAATGGAGATGAATGAAAACGAAGATCATTCAGAGGACAAACAAGAAGTCAAACCATCAAAACGATTTGAAACTAAGCAAATGGCTGGTTGCTTTGCTTTGATAGACAAAGGCTTGGCTGGTTTTCAGGCTCAGGATGAAAATTCTGAAAGATTTGAAAAGGTATTTAGAGCAGTCCATGATGCTATAGCATGTAATGAAAAAAAAAGCAACTACGGTGCAGACGCCATTAACAAAATATTTTCAGAAAGAGGTGTAAAACATACTGTATGTACAGTAATGTATTAAATCTTAAGCACTAAATTTTTATAATCAGGTAATACGCACTTGTACTTTTTTTTTGTAAAGTATGTACAATTGCATATATGTACTAACTCTTAAGCCTTAAATCTTTAGAATCAGGTATATGTATAGTATGTAGCACAGTCATATATATATTAAGCTTTATTCGACTTTACATGGAAACCCACAGTACCAATTGATCACAATGAGACCTGTTGTATTCCCTGATTAAGAGAAATTTTAAACGAAAAAGAAATGAAAAATTTCATATGGCAATAAAATATCATATACCCACAGGGAGGCAGAACTAGTGCACATTAAGGAGAACAACGAGGTCATTTTTATTAGAGTTTATAAACTCTGAAGTATGGATATTGAGTTGATACATTACGTCCAGAAACATGCCTTTAAATAATCCCTTCAAGAACACGAAAGCAAATAGTGTAGACTTTAGAATTCTGGTTTTGGGGACTAGGACAGGGTGAGTGCAAAGGGAGCAAAAATTCAGCAGCCAGGCATTTTTTTTTTACAATTAGCGTTAAATACAACTTTAAAAAAAAAAGTTCTAAGAGGTCCTATATGAGAAGGAAATAAATATTTTAAAAAATTAAATATGAAACCTTAGAGTTACACATATGTAAAAGGCTATTTAAAAAAGTATCTATCAATCTGTTAGCTTTTGAAAAAACTGAATTGTGGGGGGTGGGGAGAGAGAGAAAGAGAATATGCCAAACTGTTTTTTCTGGGAAGCCATAAATCCTGTTCCTGCATTATCTGGTTTACTTGATGAGAAGGCATTGCAGTGGTTACAATTCAGGAGTCATGCAAAAATGGCAAAAAAATCGTAAAAAATAATAATGGTTGAAAATTGGCACATTTACCATAACTTTCGACACAGTTTCCGTAATGACTGAAAACTTGTCATTTTCCATAATCATTATGGACAATCCGTAATAGTTGGCAGCTATGCATATATCGAAGTTGGAGTGGTGGTCCCTGTCACAAATTTAATTGCAAGATAAATCAGAGTTTTACCAATTTTGCCGGACCCAAAAAACCCCAAATTTTTTTTTTCTTAAACTCACCTAATAAAATACAAAAAAACACATAAAGCACAAAAAAACCCACTGCCCTAGCACTGTGTAAAAAAAATTATCACAAGTGTGTGCAAACTCAATTTGAGTATGCTGACCATATCACTACAATTATCTATAATACACAAATTAACTGGGAATCTTTGAACTTGATAAAACAGTCAAAAAAAGTTAACTGAATTTTAAACATCCTTCAATCAGATGATACAGATTTATTCTATGCTGTAGAATTATGGCTTCACTTAGCAAAAAGTTTGGAATCAGAACCTTACAAGGAAATTGTGTTGAAAAGAATGAACAAAGCTATTCAACCATTCCATTATTTAGCAAAAAACATAATGAACCTTAAATATAGAGGGAAGAGATTGATTATTTCCCAAGAAGGTACAGCAGCAAACTGGTTAATCGTAAAATACCCATGAACGTTTATTTGCCATATACAAGGGGTGTTCCGAAAATAAGTTTTGTTGTTTTATTTCACAGGGAAGCTGTATTACAAAGTGAGAAATCACATTACCATATCAAAAGACAATCTTTCCTGAATTCTCAATGCTCGGAGCATGCACGACGTGTTAAAGAAGAGAGAGAAGCAGAAGACCGGCGTGCCCAGGCTCATTCGAATGCAAACCAGTATGGCAGAAATGTGGTCACAAATGAAATTGCATGCTGTAGTGCGCTATGAATGGACGTGTGGGACTAATGTTTAATATATTTATCGACGTCAACATAGCGTCTATGGAGACACCATGTCCTGTCAAATGGTTGGGCACTAGTATTCCTTCAATGAAGGAAGGAAAAGTATGGAAGATGAAGGCCGATCTGGGTGACCGTCCACTACTGCAACAAATGTGAACAGACTACAGGAAATGATTAGCAGACAGGCGCTTAACTATGTATGATGTCGCATCCAAATTGGGTGTTGGACATGCTCAAGCCCACCACATAATTCATGACTTGTTGGGATATTAGAAGATATTGGCAAGATAATGCTGCGACGACTCATCCCTGATGACAAGACTGCAAGAATGGCAATAATCCTTTTAACACTTGTGGCGGTACAATTGTGAGGGAAATGACTTTTTGTTCAGGATCATCACAACTGATAAGATATGGATGCACCACTTTACCCCAGAGACTAAGTCCGCCTCAGTGACATGGAAACAGGGGGTGAAAGACTTCCGCGAAAATGCAGAAATCTGCTTTTTTATTTCGCGTTTTCGGAGTTGCCGATATTCCAAAAATCCAATACAAAATTTTATGGGGTGGGGGTTGTATGCCTATCGAGCGTCAGTATTAGTAGAGACAAAAGGACATCGATTTTTGAGAAAGTAGACCAAGAACCTGCATTCAAAAAATTTCCCGCAACTTTTCAAAAAAATTTTTGCGAGAAAATCATTAAACCAGGTCATCGCTGAAAGGAGCCCAAAAGTCTCCAACCTGCAACTCTTCACAAAATTGTAATGGCTTTGAATGCTGGCAATAACCAGAAAATGACGTTACATCTTCTCTAGCTGTTCTGCAAACATAAACAAACTAACAGTATCTTATCTTTCTTGGGTGTTCGCCAGCTTATACATAGTTTGTGCTTTTTCCCCTTCTGGTGCTGTTTTTGTTCCGGGTTTTTTATTTTCATTTGTTTAGTCATTGATTGTTTAAAATTATTTTAATTGTGTGCTTTACTGCTGTTTTGCTGATTAATCGATGCTTATGGTGAAGGATAGATGACTTTAGTTGTGTGATGTTCTTTCCTTCGCAGTGCATTTATGTTCATTTAAAAATATTCCATGCTTAATTTATCAGAATTGCATATTTAATGTTTTGGCACTGGTACATATACTGTCCCATTTTGTTTTTAGTGGGAAGTGTTTCCAGCCCACATGGCAACGTTGTCCTGGCTTGCTCCCATGTTCCTTACGTCACATTAAAGGCTCTGTCCCTTTCCCTCCATCCTTCGCCCCTACCCTCTCCCCTTCTAACCTCTCTTTCTTCACTCCTACCCCTCTAACCTCTCTCTCCTTCATCCCTATCCTTCTAATCTCTTCCTCATGTTCCTTCTCCTTCCCCTCTCTACCTCCCAACCCCTGTTTTCTTGGCGGTCTCTTCCTACTCCCCCCTAACCCTCTAATCCCTTTCTCCTGTTCACTCCCAGCCTCCACCCCCTTCGCCTCTTAACCTTTCCCCCCTGTTGGCTTCCCCTGCTCCTTTTTCTCTGATTTTTGAAACAAGAACTTATAAAGGATAAATCAGTGCGACAGTTGATTGCTTTGGATGTTTCTTCGTAGAAAAATAGACGGAGGAAAAGTAAGATTTTTTGTGGTCATCCACTGAGTGTATCCTAACAAAAAGTTTGAAGTACGTTACAGTAGTAGCCTTTTTAGAGCAAGCTAGTCAGGCTTATATCCGATGTGCTCAGTACTTGCAGAAAAAATTGCCTTTGGATAACCCCCTTTTTAAGTGCTTTTCAGTAATTGATCCATTAGCTCGAGGACATTCTGTTATGTTAAATAGTCTAGAAAAATTGCCCAGGTTAGTAAAAAATGTATTATTAGAGGAAGATGAAGCACAATATTCTCTTGACGTTCATTTATATCAGGTTGACAAATCTGTACCATCGCATCAAGATGGATCTCGAAACGTCTTGCGTATTGATGTTTGGTGGGCTGCACTTTTTAATTTGAACAAGATCGAACAAATTCAATGCCCTCTCAAAAATGGTGAAGGTATTATGGAGTTGTTTTCATGGGCCTCAAGTTGAAAGTTCTTTTCGTATGATGGGGGGGGTGTACTTGATAAAGAATCCAACACCATAAAAATTGAAACGTTTTCATCTGTTCAAACTGTAAAATATAACCTACTGGGTCAAAATAAGTCAGCCTTAGAATTTTTCAAGAAAAATGATTATTTACATGAACCTATAGATAGAAATTTATGCCAGAATATGAAATTAGCATATTCAGAATATAAGAAAGAATTAAAAGATAAAAAAATGGAAAGAAAACGAAAGGAGTTAAATATCTCTAAAAACTTATGCAGCAAATTAAAATCAAATGTTTTGGTTCAAGAGAAAGAAAACTCTAGCAGGCTAATTCATAAAAGAAGGTTAGAAGAAATGGTTAGACAGAAACAGCTTAAGAAAAGGAAATTACGTTAGTTTAAACTTTATTATTTATCAACAAACATGTACAGTTTTTTAAAATATTTATATTTACTCATTAATAATTTTTTGTTGGATTGAGAATGAACGTTATATCCACCATCAAACATTATTTATCAACGAAAACAACTGAAGGACGTAACTGACTTTAAAATTTTCTAAAATTCACACCACATTGCATGAAATCATTCATTTTGCATTTATTAATTAAAGAAATCATTATCTCTACTAAGGTGAGTTATTTTTTATGTATATATTTTATATGTTATATATATTAAAACTATTTAGGTGGGGTGACATATGTTCATGAAATGGAAGTTAAGTTGTTTACCTACCCTTCCTCTTGTGTGCCAGTTTTCCCACGAATTTTAGCTTTTTTTTTCTGTCCACTTTCACCCCTGTGAAAATACCCCAGCTCACCCATCCACAAAAAATTGATAGTGTTGTAATCCACAGGGAAGATTATGTTGACAATGTTCTTGGATGCGAAGGGTGTCATTTGGCTTGATGTTCTCACTGAAGGGACTGTCAATGCATCATGCTACTGTCACACACAAGCAAACTAAAGTCCGTCATTCGACGCAAGAGACCAAGGCACTTAAATCGAGGGGTTTTGTTCTTGGACGATGATGCAAGACCCAACACTGCACAACACATTCATCGTCTAGGATGGGAGAGATTGAATCATCCGGTCTACAGCCCCGACCTTGCTCCATCAGCCTTGCACTTTTTTCCTGCGTTGAAGTAATCACAATTAGAACGTCACTTCGATAGCAACAAAGAGGTGCAACAGGTTGTAAAGAGCTTCCTGAAAATGCTGGGCACCGATTTTTCCCACGAGGGTTTCTTGAAATTGATTTCATAGTACAACAAATGTATCAATGTTGGTGGCGACTATGTGGAAAAATAGCCAAAGATTTGTCTTTTGTTATGGCAATGTGTTTTCTCACTTTGTAATACAGCTTCCCTGTGAAATAAAATGACAAAACTTACTTTTGGAACACCCCTTGTACAAATTACGTGTGTGGAATATTACCCTCCAATGTTTTCTGAAGATGTGAATATGTTCCGAGGGCCAAATTTGTAGCATGTAAGATTATCATTACTAGAGTGACCATAGAGTAACGAGTCCTGTTATGGTGTGAAATTTCATGGCTGCTGGGGCCATAGTTCAGATTCCTTGTTGAACTGTAGGTCCAGCTTGTCAACACATCTGGCTCATATGGTGGGCTTAGAACCAAATCCTCTATTTCTTTTACCATATTACATATGTGATAACAGAAAAATCATGGATCGATAATGGTTATTGATCATATTTTTTTTTTATATTTATACAGTTTCTCGCAGTATCATTCTAATTAACCACTTTCTGTTTAATGATGGTATTTTGCAGTCCTGTCAGATTTTATATATATATATATATATATTTTCAATTCAATTTCTTTACTTATTAAAATTACATACAGAATATGATTTTTGTCACACAGAGGTAGATGCTTATTAATTTTTTTCTGTTTTGATGATGATAAACTAGGTGTTCTTTTGCAGCAGAAAAAATCAGTTGTGTGTATTTGTATTTATAATAGGAGCTGCTCTCACAATGTTTATCAGTTTAACATATTTCATATTCTTCATTCATTACTTGTATTTAGTAGCAAGCAATTTACTAAATACTTTTATGAATAATCGTTTTGATACCCACGTTATTTGCTCAAACTGGAGCTTTTATATAGAGAAGAGTCATCACTCTGACCCAGAGTCAAACTGGAAACCCTCCATTAGATCCAGAATGCCTTAACCAGTCAAACATCAGGGCAAGAATGATGCTCCTTTTCTTCATATTTAAGGTTATTGATATATGATTATTCATGTTCATTCCCCACGAAGAACTCCGAAAAACATGCCCAGTGGCTTTGTTTGTTGACCAATTTGGTAATTGTGTTAACCATGCGAAAGGTAATATAAAAACCTTACATACAAGGAAAAGGAGAATTGTTCCTGCCCTGGTGGTTAAGGTAGTCTAAATCTAATGGAGTCCCCAGGGTGAAGGTGATGACTCGTTTTCTTCTACATATAAAATCTCTTGTTTGAGTAATGTGAGTGTCAAAATGGGTATTCATATTAATTCCACACACGAAAATGAAAAATTCCAAAAACCATGCCTTAGTGACTTTGTGCTGACCCTTCGAAGGGTAATAATATCCTATAAATACTTTGTCTGCAATGTGTGAATACATTTGTTAGCTTTAATTACATAAGTTCTATCAAGCATTTTTTTTTGCTTTATGAATTGTACTTTAAAAGCTTTCTAATGATATTCTTGTAGGAACAGTTAGAAAAGAAGCATTTGAATTTAAATGGAGCAAAATTAGAAAAAATGGGCTTCTGCTATTTAGTGCCTACTATGCTACCAGAGGAGGTTCATAATATAGTAAGTATAGTAAAATGTTCAAAATAAGTATATCTTAACTGAATATTAAACATCTTTTATTTATGTATGCACATTTTCTGAAGATTATATGTAATATCTGGTAGAAATAAAGTTTTAACCAAAGCAGAGAGTTTACATTATTTTCAGTTTTTGCGTCACTTATAACTACTGTGTTTTTCTCCTTTAGATGAAAGAGTTTGTATACCGGTCAAATCCCCTTTTTCCACATTCTTACATTCCTTGATTGCCACTAGAGTTAGAAGATGAAAACCATGGCCTAATCATTTTTCAAATTATTGTTTTTACTTTTTGCACAATTTTTATATTCTAGAACTTCGCTCAGTATTTGGATATAATAAGATTTAAGTTTTAAATGGAAACTGTGGAGCATTTAAAATTTCAATCCAAAAAAACTTGCATTTGATAAATCTGTATTTTTAACAAATCTTTAATTCTAATTTTTGTTAATAGAATAGTGTATTTTTACTAGATGTTCTTAAAAATATTCGCTGCAGAACAAAAACGCGACCAAAAACTTCTAGCCTTAAAAGTACTCTCTTTATAATGTTTGGCCCTGTGGTGGTGCAGCAGTGGTGACATGTTCACCTTGTATGCTATTATCCCACCCAGGTTTCTCCCCCATTTGTGCCAAAAAAAAAAACTGAATGCATTCTGACTAATTGCTCTCTGTGGTCTGATGGTAGGTTCCCCAGGCCTTAAAAGGATTGACTTCCTTGGAAAACTGTAAATCACAACATGACCCTTGTGCTGTAAAACCTACAAACAGTAAAAATTTTATGGTGTGCTTAAAACAGTTTATAATATAATGGTGTGCTTAAAACAGTTTATAATATAAAATATTTCCAATATTGTTTTCTGTCATAGAGTGAATATAGCGTAAAACCATAGTTTGCTTTATAGTCCATAAACTCAGGAAAACCATGGGCAAATCTTTGCAAAATTAATTTGGTATTTCAGAAATAAGTCCTTTTTAAACATTGTAGAAACTTCCATTTACTTTAACATGTAAATAAAGAAATCTGTTGTAAATCAGGGGAACAAATAAAAAGATAAATATAAGCACACAGAAATAAATTTAAGCTTCTTTTAACTTCCACATCTGACGACCTTTCTTGAAATCTAGGTGCAAGCAAAACATGTGTGTTTGCAGTCTTCCTTTTTTGTACATGTATTTATATTGGGTGATTGCAAAAGTTTGTGCCCGATTTAAAAATAAAATTCAATACATTAAATTTTAAAGAATACAGTTTTATTGTACAGTTTTACTATATTACACGGTTGTTCGATATTAAATTCTGCTGGATCCCTGCTCACATTGGTAACAAAGGGAATGAGGCTGCTGATGCAGCTATGAATATGAAGGCAACGAACTCACCAGAGGTTCTCCTTGCCAGATTTCGCATTGGGCATTCCCATCTCACCCATAGACATCTGTTGGAAGGAAAACCAGCACCAATTTGCCAAATGTGCAATGAACCCTTGAGTGTTTTACACATTTTAACTCAATGCCCCTATCATAGACTTGCTCGCACTCTTACTTTTAACTCTTCATCACTCTCTGACATTTTAAATGACCATGCTGACCATACGCATGTTTTTAAATTTTTAAAAAGTACTGGTTTTTACTACAGTCTTTGATTTTACCATGTTTGGCGCAGTATAGCCCAGATGCTCTTGCGCCATAAAAAAGCCAAACAAACAAACACGATTGTTCTCTATAATTATTTTATAATGATCTAAAAGTTTGTAGATCCCATTTTTGAAGAAACATCTTGGTTTTCCTTGAAAAACGTTTGTGAGGTAGTTTTCGACAGCTTCCCCAGAATTAAGATTTTTGCCATTCAAACTGTACTTCAAAGATCAGAACAGATGAAAATCTGAAGGAGCAATATAGTGGGTGCTACAGAATTTTCCATTGCGACTCCTGCATTTTCCTCAGTGTCTGTTTAGCGATGTGTGGCCTAGCACTGTTATGGTGGAAGGTGCTTTTGCAATTGGCCAAAACCGGATGTTTTTTTGAATAGCCGCATCAAGTCTAATGAGTTGTTCACAGTACTTATGTACAGTGATTATTTCGTCCCGCTGGAATAGCTGGAAATGAATAATTCCCCTGCAATCCCACCAAACCCACAACACTTCCATCGGATGCAGGTCAGCTTTTGTGACAGGTTCTTTTGTTCTGTGCGTTGTTATACAGAATCTACTTTCCATCGCTTGTTACCGTTCGATACAAAAAAGGCTCTTTTTTTCATTACATGCAAGGAGAGAAATGGCCACATTCATTCTGTTCAGCTTATTCCTTTCAGTCAATAAATGCGGTACCCAAGCTTCAAGCTTGGAAGTGTATCCAAGCTTTTTTTTTTAAATGACGAAATGCGGTCGAGTTATCCATGTTTGCCGTCTCAGCAATCTCCGTAGTTATAATTCTCAGGTTTTCTTCCACCAAGGCACACACAATGTTGTCATCAATGCCTGAAGGTCGTCCAGAGCATGGTTTATCTTCCAAGTTAAATTCACCGTTTCGAAATCTGCCAAACCACTTTTTAACTGTCTGGAGAGTAGGAGCTTGGTCCAAGTAAACACTCTGGATATTTTTTGTGCAGTCCCAACACTTACGCCTTTCCGAAATTTGTATAGCATTACATGCCTCAAATGTACTTTTTCATTTTGAAAATTTTCTCTTGCGCACAAATCGACTTATCTGAATGATGTCTAATGCTAAACTGAAACATGGTACTATCATCTAATCAGTGCTTACAGCATGACCACTCAAAATTGCTGTAGCTATGCCCTGCAATACAGTTTGCACCATCTATGAAAATCTGGCACAAACTTTTGCAATCACCCAATAATTGGTATATAAATAAAAAATGTTTTCATAGATGTAAAGTTTATAGAATTGTGTGACGACTTATAAATGCCATATTTTAATGTTCAGCTGTACAATTAAAAATTTAGGCAGATTTCCAAATGCTCATACAAAAATTTCCCTTTTTTGTTAACATTTATTAGCACAAAAAAATTTTGATATATCTAAACATTGATATGTACAGCTGGTGAAACAAAAATCTGAACACACGTTTTCATTCGAGCAAATAATTATGCTACAGAAAATTCAAAGATACCAATTGATAGTAAACAATGAAATTTACCAATTCATGTGCATAAAATTTGCATAAGGGATCGTCTTCATATTTAAGCTTGCAGCAGCTTTGAAAATTTCAATGGCAACACCTAAATTTGATACCATAATTGGATCCTATGTAATTTAATTAGGTTAATTTAAAATTTTGGTGTCATTCTAACCATTAAAACCCATGATGTTCTATAAAACGTCTATGGGAGCTTCCACCATGATTTAAAAAAAAAAAAAAAAACTGACTTGTAGGTCGGGAATCCAATTTTCTAATCAAACCTGCTGAAATCAAAAGTTATAACCCGTTGACTTTTTTCTTTTTTCTCACTCATGTAAATTTATTTAACAATATGCCTGCTGAATGATAATCAGAAATGTCACTCAACTATTTTAAAGCATAAAATAATCTTTATTTATTCTCTTCTTTTTACTTTTTGCAACTATGTGATGCCCCTTAAAGTGTTGCCTTAAATAATATTAAGCATTAAAAGAAAAAATACTACTGATCAGATTGCACTGAAATTTCTGTATAGTAAGTAAAATACCATAAGGTTTCAATTCCCATTAAAAAATTGTTTCTATTCATATTTTTATCATGATTTTCGTAATTTATAATTTATATTAGATATTTTAAAAATGAAAAAACGATTTTTATTTGGCCTGTTGAACTTTTAACATAATAAAAAAATATTGGAGAGATGGTGAATATTTCGGGAGATATTTATGAAAATCCCATGAAATATTTCAACATTATGATCTCAATGTTTCTAATGCTCAAAACTTATAAACTCTTGAATCAAATGAAGTGATTTTTTTTTAATTCAAAATTTTTAGAAAAATACTTTTTGTACTAATTTTATTACTATTGTTCACCGGCTGTACATTTGAAGAAAGATATTTAAAATTTATCAAGTGCCTATGTTCAATAGCAGTTACCACCATCATATGGAATTTTTCATTACAATTAAAATTCAGTGTGTACAATTGAAGAAATAAATTATCTATAAGCTGTATCAAAGTTAAGGACATTTTTGTATCTGTATCATATATATATACCTTGTATGTAGATCAAATTTTTTCAGGACTGTGGCTATGTGATATAATCAGCCGCTTCTTTTTCCTAGTGGTATGAGAGTGCAATGATATTGAAACTTAACCAAAGATTTGTGAATTGTTCTTTATGCGATAAAGTATATGAAAAGGCTTATTTTTTATAGAATATTTAAGTCATTTACATTGGTGTGATGCCTTTTGTTATTCTCTACAATTTTTATGTAATTTTTAAGTGTCAAAGTTATTTTTATGACCATTCCACTTCATGTCATTCTTGAAGCAATCATTTTTATAAGTGGTTTACAAATTGCTATTTAAAATATATCTTTAAACTAGTGGACTGTAAAGTTGAACGTATATTGTTGAATTTATAAATTGTATATTATTGTGCTTGTCTAATTCACAATTGGCACAAACATGTGCATTGCAACAAATTGTATCAGTACATTTTAATGTTTCCTTGTTTTAAACAGCTTGTGTGCTATCATTTTTGTTAATTTGAATTTTTATTGTAATAAAGTGCCAAAGTGCAAATTTTTTATTTATTTCTACATCAAAGGATATTTAGTTCATTTTAAAGTACCAATGCAATCTCCCAAAAAAGACTTTCCTGTTACAAAGGTAGACTGTTTGTGATTAAAAGGTGTAATTGGTAATAATTATTATGGCTGATATTTCTTTTGACTAAAATATGAAATGACCCCGTGCACTCTGTTTCAGGTTAATTTTATCTGTGCTGTCTAAGAACTTACAATTTTAACCAAACTGTCTTTCTCCATGTACACTGTATTTGCATCATTTTTAACTCTTCGTGCAGTCAAAACTTTCACCAACTGACCTGATTAGGAGTCTACCAACACTCCCTAGAGAGAGAGCCAAACAACTACAGTGTACTCACGTTTTTATGAACCTCCAATTTACGAATTATTCTTTTTGCAAACAAATGAGTTGGTCAATAAAATTATCCTATAGAACTAATGTTAATTTCCTCTCCAATTTACGAACGGAAACTTCAAAAAACTCTTTTTTACGGAACTCAATTTCATCACTATTTTTTCAGTGATTTTCTTCGTATGCCAAAAAATTGAACGGATTTTACAACTGATTGGCAATGCATGGATCAGAGTACTATTCATTGTTTTAAACGAAAGTATAGGCGGATGCTTCTGACAAAGGTTATTTTAAACTTGAAAAGCGATACAAGATCGATGTACTCGGTGCAATGCATCTGCCAGTTATAGCACATGGAGTGACATTTCCCAAGCAACAATTGCTAACTCGTTTCGACACCGGGGTTCGCAGTTCCAATACAAGAAACCCCCAAGAGCGATCCCAGTACAGACGAAGCCTTAATGCAGGAACTTCATTGGAGAGACCCTCAAGTTCCTGAACGTTTAACATTTCAGGACTTTATGATTGTAGATGACAGTATACAATCATGTACAGAAGTAATATCGGATGATGAACTTGTCAATCAAGTATTGAACGAAAGTGCCAAAGGACAGTCTGACGAGGACGAAGAATGTGCGGATACCATATCAGCACGGGTGTAGGTAGAAGTGGAACGCCTTTCCTGCACTGTTTTTTTTTTAAGTCTCTCCTGCTTCGTTCTGTCCTCAGCTCCCCCCCCCTGGCCTCCCAACATATACTAAGGACAGGGCATTCCAGCACTGCCTGATTTACAACTACACTCCTGATCTCAAGAATTTCGAAGCCACAGAATGGCTGTCAGGATTGCATTGGTTGGGGTTTTGTTGGGTTTTTTTTTTCATGCAGATAATAGTTCTGAGATGTTCGCCAGAATCAACTTTATGGAATTGTGTATTTTGCGAAGTGTTATGAAACAAAAATTACTGGTTTTTCTTGAATATGTAACAAATAAAGGTGAGTGCAAATGGCCTTTTTCCTTTTTTTTTTTTTTCCACAAACTTTTTTTACGCTCCCCCAAGTTTGTAAAAACACGAGTCCACTGTAGTAACGTGACGTCACACAAATAACGGACTTCTACTTCACAATCTTTCAAAATGGGATTTTTTTTAATGCTGAAAATGTTCTTACCGCAATTGAATCATATAAAAAAAAAAGTTGCGTTGAGAATCATTGCATATAGCAATACCAATTATAAAATAAACCAATGGCAGGCAAAAAAAATAAACAATTAGAACCTTATAGTTTATATGTTCAACACTTTTAGCCACAAGTTGCATTATTTATCTAAAATTTGATATTCTTTCCTTAGATTTTTTTTTCCTTTAAAATTTAAATCGACAAAGAAAAATTTCACTAAAAACACTTCTCACGTTTATTTTTAGCAAACAATATGATCAAACAACACTATGGTAAGTTTCCTTAAGCATTGTTATCTTTTATAACTTTAAACAGTACATAGAAACAGCACATAGAAGTATTCAAAATTTCTTGGACATACTTATGGAATGTCCTGCATTTTTTAAACTAAGAACACCTTTTAAGCATTCCATAATGTTGAAGTGTAGATAAAAATGTATTCATACAGAAAAAGTAATCGCAGTTACAGATACAAAAACCATGTTCACGTTTTGGCTACAAAATCAGTAAACAAATACAATTAAGAAGTCCACCAAAATAGATCAAGATCGATATTTGAATATATCAAGTTTCAATTAACATTGAATCTTTCTTTTTTTTTTTCATTGATAAAAAGATCAGTGAGTGCTACCTTAAATGATGTTTACACGCATTGTTCACACATGTTTACTCATCACCGTTCAGAGAGCAAGTAATAGTTAACTCGCCAATTTTTGGCGAGTTATACTTCCAAATTTTAACTTGTCAATTCTCCACACTAAAATTCTCTATTCTCCACTCTTCAATTATCTTTTCTGAAATTTTCATATTCAATGTTAAAAATAGCTACCATTATTGTATTTATGGAAAAGCTTTACCTTTTTGTCGACAAACCAAAAACATCAGCGGGTTCAATATTTATTAAAACTCACTAATACGACAGTATCAACAGCGTGTTACAAAGAAATTGAAAAGGGTTAGTAGGGAAACTTGCAACAGGGCTCCGTTCTTAATAGAAAAATGCGTTTCATTATGCCCTAACACAAACAAAAATAACAATTCATTAGGGCCGAACGATATAATTTATATACATTCACAAGGGAACTTTCTTGTGGGGGCCCCTTTACCTAGAATCGAGACCTATTACATTTTGTAGAGGCTGCTGCCTTAGTTACAAATGTGGTGTTATTTTTTTGCAAGACTCGTATTTTGATTTTTTATTTGACTTTGAAGTTAGGGAAAGTGCGATTTTAGAGCAATTTTCATATTTTTTGCTGACACTGTATTTCAATTAATTTTATTTTCATTTAAGTAGTAGTAAAGGAAGTTACGAAACGAAACGTGTAAAATTAAAAAAAATAATAATAATAATGGTCGCGCCAGCATCATTAGGAGAGGGGGTTGAGATTTGCTTGTTTTTGCTGACAACGTGAAAATGGGTCTAAAACGTGCTTACGTAAGACCCAGAAAATAAAACTCACATAATCAGGAAATGACAACCGCCCTGACAGGATTGCAATGCTTGAATGTACGACACACTGCAAATAGAAGATATGAAATACACGTAATCGCAGTTAAATATTTAATTATTTAAACCAGTGGATGGCTGTCAACCTTTTTCCGCTCAGTGGGGGGGCGGGGGCACCTTCCAGACTCCCGTGCCCCCTCCGACGTTTTTAAATTATAGTGAATCCGCTTCTTATTTATCCACTATTTACTTACAGCCTAAGGAATATTTAGTTGAATCTCGTTAAAACTAACATGCGTAAGACGAATTATTTTTATTCGAGCCGTCTTCTAAAGTCCTGTCAAATTGTATAGGAATCCCCATATTATTTTCTTCCTGTAACACGAACACGGTTAAGACGAGATACCGTTTTCCACGAACATATAATCAAGAATCGTTAAGACGACGTATAATCGCGAAACCAATGGTGGATATGTTATATTTTTACTATGCATCAACAAACTAGGACGTTTATTGTATGTCTGAAAACCAAACCACTTTCGAATCAACATTTTTCATAAAAAATTAGATATGTATAATTTTTATTTATAATAGCTATTAACTGTCACGATACTACAGCCTGCTAGAGGGCAATTTTTTCGGAAATGATATTGAAGCTTAAAAATCGCCACTAAAAAATTTCACAATACAGTGGTACCTCGTTATGACGAATTACTTTTAATACGAAACCTTTCAAGTCCCGTCAAATTCTATAAGGAATTTCCGTGTTATTTTTTCCTTTAACACGAACATGTTCGTGTTAAAGGAACATGGTTAAGACGAAATACCTTTTACTACGAACTGATAAACAATGGCCCTTGGAAAATTTCCTCCACTTAACACGGAAAAAAACGCGCTTTATAAAATCAAACTTCTCATTGATAATGCCGATGGTGTCTTGGTCGTCGTAACGGTATGATTGACTGTAATTCTCAGAAGGTAAATATTTTGAAGAGCCGCAAAGAGACGCTTTACCTGAACATTATAATTTTATTGTACACTGGGTTATATACAACATGCGAAAACGGTATTGATTATCGGAGCGTATTCTGGCGTGCATTCATTCATTCACGATTGATGAAGCAGGAATATATGTCTTAACAGTTTTGAAGTTGAAAATCGAACTGATTTTTGTACCCGCCCACATGATATGATTGGTCAGTTTGTTTGTGACGTGGGAGGTTTTAGTCCTTGATTGGGCCGAAAGAACTGGTCGAACATCCATCAGGGCCAGGCACCTAAACACATAAAGATGGCAAGTTTCTGTAGTTCGTGTGAGAAAAGCGGAAACATTCGCCATGGGGCACCTGCATTTCTCAGGATTTTAATTATCCAGATGCCTCAACTAGTCGTTAAATTTCTTGGGAAATACTAAAGGAGGGCATCTGACCGAGGGAACGCGAATCGCCTCAATAACTTCAACAGATTGTAGTTACCAGACTAAACATGCTAGAGTGGCGACTTTTGTATACAATTGCATAACAAACATTTTTTGTTGGAGTTTACATACGATAAGAAGTGGAAAATAGTTTATGTTATTATAAATGCTATTCAAGTGAAGCCTCACCTCTTAAGGTGATCGATTACATTAGAGGGCTAAATTCATGTTATGAGAGATTCAAAAGACTGTTCTTTTGTGTGGTCTGTTTTCATCTTGACGTTTTCTTTTCCTCCGTTCCTCTATTTGATTCCTTGAACGGTTAAGTGTAGAGATAAATAGTGAAGCAAAGAAATTGTTGAATTTAGAAAGACAGAAATTCTAAATGATATGTATTATGCAAAGTTGAATAAAACAGAAATTGCCTGAAAATTCGGGATTGCAAAGAGTACTTTATCGACGATTTTAAAAAATCGTGAAAAACTTGAAACTGCTCGTATAGTAAATTAGTTTTGGACTGTTCGAAAAAGAATGAGAAATGCCACAAATGAAGAGTTTGAAATAGCGCAGGTGCAGTGAATCAGAAAGATTCGAAAACAAACTCCTACACTTATGCGTTCAAGTTTACAAGAAAAGGCCCGCTTTTTTTTGCTGATGCTCTGAATGTAAGAGACTTTGAATGCTCAACTGGAGTGTTACAAAGATTGAAGGACAGATATGGGATAATTTGCAGAAAGGTTTGTAGTGAAGAAACCGGTGTAAACGTTAAAATGATAAACGAATTTCCGAAAGACAAATTGCTTATGAATTTTGCAGAAGTGTGCAATGTCTGACATATCGCAATTGTCCTTAAAAGGACTAAAATGTTTTGGAGTCAAGTGTAGTAAAAAAATGTTAGTTGCTTTAGTGGCTTGCAATATTGAGGGAACAGAATAGTTGCTGTCGCTAGTTATTAACAAGTCAACAAAGCTAAGATGCTTCAAATCTCTAAAACATGACTGGTGACATACGAATTCACGAAAAAAAACATGGATAACCTCCTAACTTTTCAGTAAATTGGTAAACAGCTAGACCAAAAGTTCCAACAAGAAGATAGATGGGGGGTATGTATGATTCTGGATAACTGTAGCGCACACTGCACCATTTCAAGATTAAAAACTATGGAACTCAAATTCCCTCACCGAAATACTACATCCAGGCTACAACCTTGTGATCAAGAAATAATATGCAGCTTAAAGACCTATCATCGAAGAGAACTAATTCGCTAGCCATTTACTGTTTTGGTCAAAAGGTTGAATTCAATATCAATCTGCTGGATGCCTTGTTCTTGCTTAGAACTGCATGGCGGGAAGTAACGTCAAAAACAATCAACTTTTCAGTCAGGCAGGATTTGTTAGATATGACATATGTAGAAGGCACCATAATGGAAGATATGGTTGAATTCGACATAACCGATGTACAATCTTATG
>QLNU02014054.1:0-41481 GCA_006491805.2 Dysdera silvatica
GACAACAATTTACAATATAATTCCAGTTCTTCACCTCTGAATTGCGTCTGGAAATGGAATAAAACAAATGTAAAATATTCATTAATAAGTATTTCTCAAAAATCACAACTTAAGAATTTAATTCCTTTCCATTAATTTATATTTATGTAATAATCAATTTACTTTCAAGGCTGGTTGAGATGGCCAACTAATAGATAAAAGTTTTTTGTGGAAAGAAACAAAATAAAAAACAAACGGGAATCCATATGAAGGCCTTGTTAATTAAGGATAGCTTATGGAAATTTGTATCGGAAAGTGAAGTAAAGCCTGAAATTTTACAAGAGGACGAAAAATCTATCGAGGTATTCGAAAAATGGATCGATACGGATGAAAAAATAAAATCAGAGATCATCCTATGCATACCATCCTCCGAATTGAAACAAGTAAAGAACTGTGAAACATTGAGAGACGTGTGGAAAAAACTGTAAGAGGTTTACCAGTCAAAAGGCCCTGCCAAAACTTCTTTGCTGAAATCGCTAATTCAACACAAGATGGCGGACAATAAAGGATGTGACGTACGCCAACATCTACGTACATTTTTTGACATTGTTGGTAAACTGTTGGAACTGGAACTAGAGATCGATGAAGATTTACTGACTGTAATGCTATTGTACAGCCTGCCATCACATTTTGAGAACTTTCGCTGTGCCATCGAGTCGAACGATGAACTCCCAAAGCCGGATGTGCTTCGAATAAAAGTTGTGGAGGACAACGATGTCCGCCGCCATGACCGTGGATGCCATAACAGTTCACGTGATCACGGAGCGTTCACTGCCAGCCATGTTCGACGTAAGCCCCCATGGAATAATGAAACTGGAAAATCAAATGGTTACCCTGGAAATTATGAAAATTCAGGGATCAATGTTTTAAATGAAAAAGGCATGGATATCGAGCTGCTCAGCTTGATAACCGAAAACGTGTAAACGATCGACGTAAAGAAGAAAGTGTTGGATTCCTAAGCAGTAAGTTGCCTTCAAAAGATGAAGTTTTCCTTACAGATGAAAAGGAGATTAAAGACTCACGGTGCCTTGATAGCATATGTACCCGTCATCTGTGTAATAATGAATCCGCGACCATCCACAACACTGAGGTTAAAACTGTGAACTTAGCTAGCAATGCAACAACAGCAGTGAACCGTTCCGCGAACACAAAAGTAAATGGAAAACCCCAAATTGTTGACGTTCATGACGCGTTACTTGTGCTGAAACTGCAAACTAATTTGCTATTTGTTGCAAAAATATGTGACAGAGGGTTTACTGTCATGTTTAAGTGAAATATCACGGAAATAAATAATACAAAGACCAAGGTGAAATAGTTGCCGAAAGAAAAGGTAACTTTTATTATCTTCGCGATACTAAGCCCATTAATAATAGCGCAAATCATGCGACTGCGTCTTTGGACAATTCTAAGAATAAAAGAGCTGATCTGAAGAAATGGCATTTGAAAATGGGCCATCTCAATGTGAAAGATTTAATGGATTCAGCTAGCAAGGGAAACATAAGGAGACTAAACGTGGAAAAGTATCCAGATGAGTTGAATTGTGAAGTATGTGTTAGTAAATTAGCGCTTGCACTTTTCCCGAAGAAATCGGACGTTCTTCAGGATTACTGGAATTAATTCACACTGATTTGCGTGGACCTATGAGAGTGCTGTCAATTGGCGGATCAATTTATTTTATAATTTTTATTGACGGCTTCTCACAATTTTGTGCGGTAAAGTTTTAAAGAATAAATATGAAGCCTTGAATGAAAACCACCTTAGCAAGAAGTTAGAGGTTAAGTATGCTAGTTTGGCAAAACATTGTTTAGGGATAAATTTTCGCCAAGAAAATGGAATGGTAGCCATGTGCCAACAGAGCTACATCCGGGAGTTATTGAAACGCTTTGACATGGAAGAAGCCAAACCTGTAGCTAGTCCTGTGGATATTAGTGTTTGTTTACGAAGAGCCGATGTTCCCGCATCGTGAACTCGTCGGAGGTCTAATGTATTTGGCAAACCCTACGAGGCCTGACATCGCGAATGCAGTGAGTCAATTAAGCCAATATCTAAATTACTTCAATAATTCTCAATGGATAGCAGCGAAAAGGGTGTTACAATATTTAAAGAAAACTCCCAATGTTGGATTAATTTTCAAGCACACTGATGCGCCTCTATTTGGGTTTATTGATTCCGATTGTGGCAATTGTCTTGATAACAGAAAATCGTATACTGGGTACTGCTTTATTTTAAGCGGAAGTCACATAAGTTGGGATAGTCACAAACAATGTACAGTTGCATTGTCTTCTACTGAAGCAGAGTATATGGCGCTATCCGATGGCACGAAAAATGCAATTTACCTGTCGAAACTAATTGACGAATTGTGTGGTTCAATTACTGAAAGTGTAAATATATTTGCTGACAATATTGGTGCCATAAACTTGGCCGTTAACCCTGTGTATCACAAAAGAACCAAACACATGGATGTCCGACACCAATCATCAGAGGAACTCTGAAAATGGGGCACATTGAGCTTGATTATATTCCTACTAATCAGATGGGTGCAGACGTACTGATCAAGGCATTATCCTCACATATTCATCGGATTTGTTTGGAATCACTGGGTATTGGGGATATTGATTTCTACTTCGGGTGAACACGTATACAGTGTGGGGGTGTTGGATTATTAAATATATATCTATGTTACACTGGCTTGATATCACCCTTTGTTCTAATGGAACAATCCGTCTTGCATGTGCCACCTATGTTCGACTGCGCAGGCGCTGAAGGATATCTTCTTTTAATGTAATTCTGCGCAAACTATGACGATACATGTATTCTTTTGATTTTCGATTCCATTTAATTTTTGGCTTGCTTTCTTTGTTCGTTCTCGTTAAAGTTTCCTAATCCCATTTGTAGCTGTTATCACTTAACTCTACAGTTGGAACTTGCATACTAATACGCGAAAAGTTTTCAAACATACAATAATATAATATCCAAACCTACAGTTTTTGGTATAGTAAGAAGAATTCTGAGAAAAAAGAGAAAAAGTCCACGAATTCTTACTGATGAACAGATCTAAGAGCCTGGGTTTTCATTCTATGATGCAATAAGAGTGGAGAAAATACAGAAGTATAAAATTTATCTCACAGCATAGGACTGTAAGGCAAAATGAAAGTATGATATGTAATTTGTGAATAGTTGAAGCAAATTGTGCAGAAAACTTATGGGAGGAATAGTCAAAATGAGGTACTGAATGCCTAGGAGAGGTCTAGATGGCACCTAATCCAATCTAAAAAAACATTGGAGACTGGAAGAGGTGTCTAAGTGAGGGTGAAATGGGCAAACAGAAAATGAAAAGAAACACACGGAAAATTGTGAGTACATGAATGCTTACCCTAAAGGATTGTTTGGATAGAACAGAAAGGTTGAAATCTAATTGAGCCAAGAAAAGAAATTTAGAATTAGGAAAATAACAGTTTGTCTGATGATGGGGGCCCCCCCCATCATCAGACGTGGGAGGGGGGGATCAAAATTAGTGAGTTCGAGGAAGACAGAGAGGAAAAAATTTTAAGAAAAATTGTTTATTATTAAAAAAAGCCAATGTGTAGAAATGGCATTGATGAAAATCATCAGAAAATGTAAATATAAAACGAAGAACAGAATATGCAGTTAAAATTTTAGCGACGCAAATTGTTCTAACGTTGGAGCCTGAATATAAGACAAATTCTTTGATATTAAAAATGTATTCAAAACAAGATTTTCACAGTAGATCTTGTGCACGTCATGCTTTTTAGAGGTTTGAGTCTCCATCCATTTTGTGGCAAAGGTAGAAAATTTTACAAAATTTTGTACTTTACAAATTTACTTCTCATATTTTGTATGTTTACTTTTCATATTTTATACCAGCGGACTTCAACCCGCAGGCCATTTGTGACAGCTGATATTTTTAATGCGGCCCGCTAGCTCATGAAAAATACAAATCGTTTTTTTTTGTTGTTTCTGTCAGCCTCCCCCACCACCACACCTAGAAGTATTCATATGAGCGCCCATGTTTAATAATATCCATATTTTATACATTTATTATGCATAATTTATATATTCACTACTCATGTTTTGTACATTTACTAGAAATACATTTTGTACATTTACTAATAATATACTTTGTACATTTACCAACATATTTTGTATTTATCTGATGACGTAGCGCTATGATACTAAATAACAATTAGAAAAAACCGTTGTCTAAGCGTAGTTGAAATTTTATTAGATGAATTTAAACGCGTATCGGACGGACTTTGGCCACCCCTTGTCAGAAATACACTCCTTTTGGCACCGAAATGAACAACGAAGTGTTTCCGCTTCACCGGTGAGTCGTGTTGCCAGAGGGATCCCGTTTCCAGTTAAAAAGTTGCTTTTAATGTTGATTGCCGCTTTATCTATTGGCGGTGAAATGGTACACTGAATCAGGTGGAGTGGTAGGCAAAGGTTGAAGAGATGAAAGTAGGTCTTCCCAAGTTTGACTAAAATACAGAGTGTACCTGTGATCATTTACAATCTAACTGGAGTGTTTGTGAATAAAAAAGGCTTCCAAAAAATCCAATTCTACAGAAGACTTGGGTTGATGAATGATGGTGGAGCCATAAAAATTAAATTTATAATTATTGTCCCAGCAGCGGACTGCAATGGAGGATTTATTGAATTCGGTCTTTTCGACGTATCTTTGATGCTCTTTATATCTGAGACGTAAAGCATGCTTTGTCTGGCCGATGTAGGAAAGGTTACACCAACAGAAAATTTGATACACTTCTCAACGTTGCGACACGGAAAGATTATCTTTGAGTTTGGAGAGACGAATTTTATCAAATGGGGAAAAAATTACCTTATATTTAGCGTTCCGAAGTATTTTAGCAACGGCGACACTGATTTGAGGAAAATAGGGAAGGACGGCAGTATCAGAGAATTCAAACGTAGTAGGAAAAGGAGATTTAGAAACAGCTAAAGTGATGATATTTGGGTTATAATCTCTATTAATGGCGACAGATTTCAAGAAGGAGAGTTATGGATGTTTAACGAATATTAAGGGCTCTGTGTACACATGTGTAGAGCGCCGACATTTTCCGATGATGTGGATGACAAGATTGCTCATGAGGCGGGAGTGATACAGCAAATGGCTTGCGATAAACCTTCGTTGTGAAAAGGAGTTCTTCTTTTTCAATAAAAACATCGAGGAAGGGTAAGGAGTTGTTACCTTCAATTTCCAGCGCTAATTCAAGACGTTTATCAACAGAGTTGACAATTATACAATAATTTTTGTCTCCCACATATATGTAGCTCAAACTAAAGCTTTATTGTTTGTGGAGAAAAAGACATACCGCCCCATCCTGGATTCGAACTAGGGTCCCTCCATTTAGCCCGGGGTGTTTTAGACCGCTAGACGAACGAGGACAGGAAACAACGCTCTCTTTCTCCGTATATAAGCATGTATGATATTATTACCCTTCACAGGGATAACACAATTGCCAAATAATGGTCAACACAGAAAAGCCTCCGGGGCGAGATTTTTGTGAGTTTATCGTGGGGGAATTTATTATACAATAATTTTTGCCACCCATTTATACATAGCTCAAATTAGACCCTTTTTGTTTTTGGAGAAAAAGAGACGCCGTCCCCATCTAGAATTCAACCCAGGGTCCCTCCGTTTACAATGGGAATAGAGTTGACAATAGAAAGTATAGAAGCAATTTGGTCTGGTGAACTTTCCCAAATGATAAATATATCGTCCACCTATCGAGTTCAAAATTTAAATGTTATAATTTCAAACTGTTTGATTTCAAAATAGTGGACGTATATATCACATCAAATTGGAGAAAATGGGCGTCCCATTGCCATGCCGTTAGTTTATTAACAATAACCACCCTTAAATACAAAATAAGTGCAATCTATGCAGGCTGCAGCTAAAGTAACTGATTCGTTGATTTCAGGTTGTGCGAAATGGTATTGGGTTAACCGTCGCTAAAGGCAATCAAGGGTGAGAGGAATGCTAGTAAATGTAGATCTGATATTTAAAGGTAATTGATAATTTGGTATTTAAAGACACTTCATGGTTTGTTTCAGTACCAGACGAACGTGTATTACTGACAAGGGACGGCCAAAGTCTGTCCGACACGTGTTGAAATTTGTCTAATAAAATTTCAACTATGCTTAAAAACGTTGTTGCTTTTCAATATGTTTTTTATTTATTAATCATACTTCATATGTATTTACTTACTATTTATAGCATACACAATATTAAGCCTTTCAGGATAGTTGGCCTCAAACAACAAAAAAATATCCAGCACGGTTTCAACAACTAGAGTAAAAAAAAAAAGATTAAAAATTGAAGATAAGAAATGGAAAATTCTGTATGTAACTTAGCAGAAATTTACAGGAAAAAAAAAAAGAAATTTTCCAGATGTATGCCACTTGCACCCACATGGCAACTTCCACGGGCTCTTACAACGTTTTCCACTCTTTTTCTTGCAATATATGTATATATATATAAAGAAAACTTCAAATGCTATTAATTGTTAACGTATGTGAAATTGAAAATGTAATTATCCATTACAATAAATGCGATATGTAGCAATTCATTATATAGAAATATATTAGAAATCTTTACGAAAAATGATTATTGAATTAAAAATATAAAAGGAGTTATGTTGCTAATGCTGCCTTGAACTTGAGATCAGGGTGTGGACTTGCAAGCTTTTTATGGGTCCTACTCTCGCTCTCAGCAACAACATAACAAAACCAGTTTTGGAATGCAAGAATAAATTGAAGAAATTAATAATGAGGATGAAGAATATGAATAATTACATTCGAAAATATATAAATTAATATCATTTATATACAAAACACAATAATATATATTATCAAAATTAGTAAATACCTTTATAATAATTATCCAAATAAATGTCTTTTGTCTGAAAAAAAACTTATTTAAACATTTTTAATTACATAGTCAAACACTCGTAAGAGATTACTACAGAGAGATATATTGCAGACATCCTACTTTATAACAATCTTGGCTTATAATTCGTTGACATTCCATCCAAGACAAAAAAGGAATTCAAATTATTGAATACTGCCCAACGATTTTTTATTTATTTAAATTTGAAGAAGTTTTTATGAAAAATTAATTAGTTTGTATGTTCGTGCCATCCATGCTATGTGTTTATAAAAAATAAGAATATGGAAATAAAAGTTTTCACCCCATTCGCAAAACAACGGGACTTTGTGAAATTAGCTATAAATTAAAAAAATATATAAAGAGAGCGAGAATAATCATGTAGTATTAAAACTTAAAATTATTTATAATATTGTTGATAAAATTGAGAGGAAATTCACTACTTTTACAAATACTTACAACAATTTTACACAATTTTACAAGGCAAAAATTCTATGAATTGTCTAACATTAAAGTCATTTAATTTATAATTTTGATAAAGATATAATAGAAACTGATTCAGAAGAAATTTTCCTTGGAATGTTAAAGGTAGTTTCTTGATTTTTAGAAAGTATTTTTAATCTTTTTAAGAATTTTTTTAAGCATTTTCAGGTTATCAACATCTGCACCTTACAAGGGAACCCCTTTCGCTGTTCACTGCACTTTGAGATCAGACCTATGGAAGATGATAGTGCTTGACTTCCTGATCACAAGTATGTAATCATTTGTCTGCTAAAATGATATGACAATTTTTTATGAATATTTGAAGTCCAAAAATGACACTTTTTTCGCCAGGTTTGATATTTTTTAATCGCACTGTATGTGAGCAAAAACAGGTTTGAAGTCGGTAAGATTATGAAGGATCATCGTATTTAACGGATAAAAATAAAAAAATATGTCTCAGCTAATTTAAACAGTATAAAAAAATTAATATGAAAAATGAACTTTTAGCATAGATATTTGGCGAATTTGGCGACAATTTTGAAGAGTTGGCGGGACATTTAAGTTTCGCATTCCACTAGCTATATAAACTTATACGCAAGTGTAACGTCAATATAGTTGTACGAGTTTCCGATTGTGAGAAAATGAAAAATATAGTGAACATAATTCAATCCGTTTTGAATTTGGTCGTTAATAAATACGACACGCTTCCGTCGTTAATAACTGATCAAGAACTTGAGGAAAGTCTGGAAGTATTGTCGAAAATCGAAAACATAATTTTTAATAACAATGTCAGTGAAAATATCAGTTTAGATTTTGAAGACAATTGTGATTTCCGTATCGACGAAGAAAGTGATATTAGTATAGTCGGTGACGAATATTATAACTGTACTGTAAAGGGCGATCAATTGGCAAATGAATTCAGTTTAGAAAATATGCAAACAATTGTTCAGTATTTTGACAGTTGTCAAAAAAATAAATTCCAGAAAACAAACAGGAGATATCCAACAGTAAAATACCCTACTTATATTTCGAGGTTTAGAAAATATATATCAAATATGGGCACAAATATAGAAAAGTATAAAATAATAAAAAATGAAATGTTAGCCAGATTTACAAAAGCTAGGGAAATTTTTTTACATGTTCATGATACAAATTTGAAAAGATGGGCGATCCTGAAATCCCAAGAGTTAGGATTTGAGGATTTTAAATGTTCCGATAATTTTATATATAATTTTAAGAGCCAAAACAAAATAGTTGTGCAGAAAGTAACAAAATACATCACTCAAATATACACCCAGAATATGGGTAATATAGAAGATAGTGCCATAGAATTTATTTTGATAACGAGAAATATTACTGCTAATATTATCTCCCAATAAATTTTTAACTCTGATCAAAGTGGTTTTAATTATTTTCTTCCAAATTAAAGGCAGCTATCACATAAAGGTGAAAAACAGACATTTTCTTTAATAGGGTCTAATTTTGGCAGAACACATTCATATACAATAATGACAATAATATCAATGAATGGGGAACTGACAGGGAAAATGTTACTTTAAGAGAAGCTGCGGGAAATTTTGGCCCGACTGTCAAAACGAATTTATTTCAACCTCCAAACTTATATATTACATGCTCCAAGTCGGAAAAAATGGACAAAATCAAAATGAGAGAGTGGGTAGAATGTTGTATGAAACCCATCATGTCTCCTCCTTCCTGTGTTTTACTAAACTCATGGACAGGTAGTACAGACCCAAACACTTATTAAGGTTTTCAGGAAAATTGTATATCCTTGCAAATACGCCACGAAGCAACATACCTCACACAAGCGCTGGATGTTTATTTCTTTTGACAATATAAAAATTTGCAAAAAAAATCAAACAATAGAATAGCAATCAATGAAATGGATATTGACATACGACATCGAAATGAGATAATAAAAATGCATTCTTTGGTTCACAATCAATTACAGTCTAAAAAATATCGCTTTATATTACAATTTGCTTGGTTTAGGTGCTGTTATAGCAATCATGATTCCAGAAAATTCAAAAATGTTGAGGAAATTTCTTTTGAAATTGAATACAACAATTGTAGCCGAGATAATTGCAAAAATCTGTCATTCTTAAAATGGGCCCATTGTAATCAATTGCTTTGCTTCACTCATTTTTTTGTACTGTAACACTTTTACGACTTTCCTAAGATGTACACAGTTTAATTTTTAACAGAAACCTTAAACCTTAAGGGTAAAAGATGCTTTGTTAACGGTTGAAAATTGCTGATTTAGATCAACGACATAATTTTGCAAATAATGGGGCACAGAGGCTTTCAAGACAGCAAGATGAACAAATCGTTTTCTGAGATATCAATTTAGTATTATTTATTTTGTAAAAAATTTCTTAATAAATATAGCGATGCCTGGTTTATAAAGAAAGGCAAATTTATTATTATATAGTCAAAAGGTAGAACTTACAGATCTTTTTTGTGACTAAAGAAAATGATAAACCTTCCACATTGTCAATTATTATCCATTTCGGAATTTGTTTTCTGCCGAGCTGTAAACGCAAAAGGAATTCAGTTCATATCATAAATAAATTAATTAGAATAAATGACAATACTCTCTAGCTAATCTGTGTATTGTATAGTCGATGATAAATTCTGAGGAACAAGAGAGTTTCCTAATATTTCTAAACACAACGTTTATTATCAGAGCTAGAAGACTTAAATGTATCAGATATAAAGAACTTGTGTGCAAAATTAAACAATGAGACATATCAAACATTTTTACATTCGTCAAAGTAAAGACTTATTAAGTAATTGTTTCGTATGCTTTTGAAAAGAATTCGATGTTTTAATTTTTCCTCTTTTTCATTTCTTCTCCTTATTTTCTCAGTTTTTCATTTGTTTGATTTAAAATGAATTTTTACAACATTCCGACGAATTAGGCGGTCTCATACTCCAGCCTGGTGGTAAAAGCGCCGCAGTAGAAGTAGGGGAAAAAAAAATATTACTCATGTCATTAACCCAAACCATAACTAAACCTAGGTAACACATGGCCACGCTCTTACGTCACCAATGTATGTTCGGAAAGTACCGAAATACAGCGCTGCTATTGGCTAAGACGAATCCAAGAAGACAGGGGTGGACTGTGTCCTCTCAAAGGGCGCATACTTTAGATTATCGGGGGGAGGGGCGAGTCCTATCACCCATGAGGGGGCACTGGCCCGAGGGCCGGCGACCCAGTCCGCCCTCTCAAGAAGGGGAATTTGACAATTTTAAGGGGATAACAAGACGAATCGTTAGTGACAGCACCGTTATAAGATGAACCACTATCCTTCTCATGCATGTGGACTTGCATTTCTTCACCCCCAATGCATACAAAGTGTTTTCGCCATGAACTAAAATTTAGAGTTTATGAAATTCAGTTGTGAAAATACTGAACTGTAATAATTTTTAGCATTATTTTCGCAGAGTAAGTTTGAAATACGGATTCGAGGAAATTTTGTGAAGTATTCTACGATGATGTTGACGACTTGCAACAACGACCCTTTTCAGGGCCAACCGCTAAGGAAATATCTGTTGCTGTTTCGGATAATTCTAATGCTGTAGCTCTGGAAGAAATCCTTCCTTCGGAAATAATAACGGAACCGAAACCATCCTCAGGTACAGTAACTGATTCTTCTGACACTTCCACAAATATTTTTGTTACTGCTGTCGCAAATTTTAAAATGCAGAAATTAGTTACTTGTACCACTTGTCAAAAACTATACGCAAATCACTCGTGCTTGCTCATCCATCAGAATTATGTGACCTCGTGCCTCCCAGTAAGGTAAGTAAAACTGATGTTAAACGTTTAATTTTACATGCGACGACTGTGGACTCCACTTCAATAAAATCAGTTATTTACAATACCATTATAAAAAGAAGCATTATTTCCACCTCTACCACTGTCGTAAATAAATACAAATGTCCTGTATGTAACATACGTAAAACACCCTCTGTACCGCAATAATCTGAAATAATAGTTGTCTACTGATAGCAATCGAAATAAAAATAAATACAAAATACCAAAAAATGCAAAGTCATACTACTAAAAATAAAAAAAATCTAATAGAATATATTAATACAAAAACACAAAACACTACTTAAAACACAAAAACAACCATACTAAATTTAGTTTTCATTATTTTTCCTTTTAACGTAGAGATCTACGAGAAAATTAAACGTAGTTCTTCTAATTACAATTTCCTTCAACAATATTAAAATACATAGTAATAAAACTGAAATTTGATTGATTTTTTTGATTTGATTGATTTTTGATTTGATTGATTTTTGATTTGATTGATTTTTGATTTTTGATTTGATTGATTTTTGATTTGATTGATTTTTGATTTGATTGATTTTTGATTTGATTGATTTGATTTGATTGATTTTTGATTTGATTGACGATTGGTGAAATTTGATTGAAAACTGATTGATTGACATTGTTGTTTGTCAGTCTTATGCAAGGTTTGCTATTGTGTGCAACGCTTGCTTAATTTTTATTTTATCCGATACCCTAATTTATATATTGAATGGCTACTGTAGTGAACCGTGATCTTTTTTTTTTAAACGTTGCGTGCGTTAATTGCGAGTAAACGAGAAGACAATTGTTTTTATTTTTTTCAAGAAAGGTACTCTAAAATACTTTCTGAAGCGATTTTTGATAAAACTAAGTGATGCAGTACACCTTTGGTTTACGGACGGTTAAAACGTTTTGACGTTTTAAACATCATCGATGAAGAGAAGTTAATTGTGCTATTAAAACCAGGAGAAACAAATATATAGTATTATGTTACGAATGATTAATTGTTCAGCATACTCTCCGAAACTCGCATCAGAATAGGCCATGGAGGGAAAACGCGTATGCTTAAAGAATTGCAAGTTAAGTACAAAAATCTTATATATGAAGTTGTGATGTTGAATTTAAATTTATTTAAACAATGTCAAATGAAATAGTGCATCTAAAAAAGGATTTGTTGTGAAACCAATTGTCAGTTCGGAGTTAAACTCAAGATGTCAAGTCGATCTGATAGACCTGCAGTCACACAGGGATGGCGAATGTAAGTCCATAATGGTGTATCAAGACCATTTAACGAAATTTGTCCAGTAAGATCTTTGAAAACTAAGACAGCTGAAGAAGTAGCATCTCACCTTCTTCAAATATTTTTTAGATTTGGTACCCCCAGTTATATTGCATTCAGATAATGGTAGGAAATTCAGTAATCGAGTCATATCCGAACTATGCGCTATGTGGAAAGATGTTAGGATAGTTCACGGAAAGCCTCGCCATAGTCAAACACAAGGCTCAATTGAAAGGGCCAATCAGGATATACAGAATATGTTAACTGCATGGATTAATGATAAAGATACAAATAAATGGTCAGATGGTTTGCCCTTTATTAAATTTGCCAAGAACACAGCGTACCACCAAGGAATACGCCAAAGTCTTTATGAAGCACTGTTTTGCGTTAAACCAAAAAGAGGCATAGCATCGTCATCTTTGCAAAAGAGAGCAAATCGCAAATATCGAAACCGAAGAACCGCTTGAAGAAATTGTTAATACTTTTGAAGAAAATTTGAGCAGTGACCATATCGAAAACCATATTCCAAAGGAAAATATTGAAGAGGAGCTTCAACCTACCACATCTTCATATCCAGCCCTGACTGAATAACACGAGTTTATTTCTAGGAAAAGAGCGGCCGCGAAAGAGAATCTTCTACTGCAAGTAACGAAAATGTTACGAACCTCAAAAAGAAAATTTCCTCCTGCTCAAGTTGGTTATACCGTACGAATACAAGTCCCTAATGTCGACCGTGGTTGTACAGATGCCCGAAACTTGTTGGCGGTTGTTGTTGGAATAGAAGACTCCGACTTTTATAAATTAGCAAACAAAAATGGTACCCTCAGGCAGCTTTATACCCGTAATCAGTTCGTAATTTATAAAGAGAAGTTACTTTCCATAGATGAGATTTCTTCTCAAAAAATGTCGGTGAGAGAAAAAGTTGCGAAGTGGAGGGCAAGGCTACACACGCTATAATTGCAAAAAAGAAGTGTTGCACGGCTAAATGCAGTTGTAAAAGCAAGGGATTCTTGTGCAATTTAAAGTGTCATAACAGTTTAAGTCATTGCAATAAATAAGATTGAGTACCGTTAATCATATAATTAAGTAAGTTTATTATTGGTATTATTTTCTTTTCTCATTTAAAATGTACTGTTCGTTTTAGGTTCAACAGTTTATTTACATATGCTGTTACGTAAGTTTTCTCCTATTTTGACATATGTCATAATATGTTTTGATAATACAGTATGATTTAAAAATGATTTTAAAAGTAAAAAAACAATATTCAACATTCACCATCAGTGCATGCTGAATGTCAACATTGGCTGGTTAATTCAGAAATAATGATATTTAGCAACTATTGCGGAGATACACCAAGCGGCTATGTGAATGTTGACATTCGCCAGATTTCGGTCTTTCACCATAATATATACATAATTGAAGCTTCGTGATTACTGGTTAATAACTCATAGCTAAGACCATTGCAATCGAAATAAAGAAATAGTCGTGATAATACTTGCCTTCATTGAATTTTCTGCCGCTTTTTGATCACAAAACTCGTAAAAGTAAATTGAGACCTGTCGAATATCATTCTTTGTCAGACTTTTCAACATGCCTAAATAAATGTAAACTGTTTGAAATTAAAGGAATAAACGCACATCGTTGCGAGTGTGACACCCGTATACATAAATTAATATTATAATTGAGGAATGTAAGGTCTAAGCCTTTAATTTAAATATATTTTAAACAACTTTTATTTAGCTTAATATGAAGTATTAACTTTCTAATTTTTTCATGTTTAAAAAAGAATAGTTTTTAGGTGTTGCGGATGTAACGTAAAAAACACACGCATTTCCACCTTTCTATGCATGTTTCCAAATCTCTGTGACCATTGTGGCCACTGATATTTTCATCACTAAACAGCAATGTACAAACTACCATTCTAAACAAAAATTTAAGTTGTTCAATAATCTCTTATACTTTATAAATAGCTGAGGGTAAAACCATGGTATTTTGGAACATACAGGCGTATTTTCAGACACTCTTCTGCGAGTGAAAGTGAGATTGTACGTGCAGTGTATGGCTACAAAAAAACATTAGGACGCCTTTACATGTTGTAGGATGATTAGCAAGCTTGAGCAGTGGCTACTTTGACGTCTGTCGCCCAAGAGTTTGGAATCGATAAAAGTGTTTTTTCACGAGCTTGGAAAGTCTTCCAAAGGTCAATTATAGCTGTAAGAAAGGTTGATGGTGGTCGATTAAGGAAAACAATGGTGATTGATGACCGATATATCGCTCTGCAGGCGAAAAGAAATCGAAACATCGGGCAACATCGCTCCGCAGTTGCTTACATCAACCGGACGACAGATATCCCGGTTTACTGTGGCCAGACGACTTAATGAAGGTGACCTATTCGCCCGCCATCCTGAACGCTGCATACCATTAAGAGCAGCCCATCGACGGCATCGTTTACAGTGGTGTAGAGAACATAAACACTAGACATCTCATCAATGATGTCACGTCTTCTTTACTGATGAGAGTCGCTTTAGTCTGACAAACGATTCTCAGCGCCCGTTGATATGGAGAGAGGTAGGGACAAGCTTTCATCCTACTGACATCAGAGAAAGACATCGTTGGGGTGGTCCTGGCATGCTGGTATGGGGAGGTATTATGATGAACGGAAGGACAGAGCACATTTTCGACAGAGATTCAGTTTCCGGAGATCGTTACTGTGACGAAGTTATCCTCCCCCACGTGCGTCTTTTCCGGGGTGCCATTGGTCCCAACTTCGTTTTTATGGATGACAGTGAACGGCCACACAGGGCCATTGCTGTTGAGGAGCTCCTGGAAAGTGAAGATATCGACAGAATGGATTGGTCAGTGTGCTCCCCTGATTTAAATCCCATTAAACATGTGTGGGGTACTTTAGGCAGACGCCTGGCGGCATGACCTTACCTTCCAGCGAATACCAGATAACTGAAACAGATGCTCCTTGAGGAATGGGAACTCTTACCCCAAGAACTGTTAGATAATCTCTTGTTGAGTATGGACAAACGGTGCCACGCAACCACTTCAGTTAGGGGAGGTCATGTCTCTTACTAGGGTTCTTTGGTTTGTTGTTCTCCCTCTTGGCCAGACAGTGTTTTGTACAGACGCCATTCCGTCAATAAAGCCTTTTCCACTTCGTTCCATACTGCATGCGTCCTATTCATTTTTTTGCTACTATACTTTCCTCATCCTTTCAGTACTATATTGTACCTCTGTAGTATAAATTTCATGTCTTCCAGTTGATTTTTGCAGAATCAAGGCCAAAATCAGAAAAGTTGCTTAAGTTTTGCATACTAGTGTAGATTGTATCAACACTAAATTACAAAGCGGTTAACGATTTTAAAAATACTAAGGAAGATAATGCTAGTTTGAATTTAGCATCTAAATCACCGGACATTCCATTACCTATTTTTACGGTAAAATCAAAGAATTTTCTAATTTTAAAAATCAATTTGCAAAAATAATTTCTGAAAATGATAAATTATCAACCACGCCGAAGTTATTTTATTTAAAATTAGTTTTGCGCGGTGATGCTAGAAGCGTTGAAACGAGCGAAGGTGATTTTGAGTTGCTGTTTTATGCCCTTGAGCATAGATACGAAAATAAACGAGTAGTTGTTGATACACATATACAGGCAATATTAAAATTAGAGACAATTTCGCACGAATCATCAAAATGTTTAAGAGACCTCACTGATAACATAAAAAAGAGAGTTTAAGAGCCTTAAAGGTTTTGAAATTGGAGTGTAACGAGCTTACCGAAGCAATGCTTGTTAATATTATCCTGCAAAAACTTGATAAAGAAAGCAGGAGAACGTACGAATTATCGTTAAATTCCAAGAAAATTCCTTCTTTGACCGAGTTAATAGAATTTCTTGATAATAAGTCAATGGTTTTAGAAAATTTAAATAAATGTTCGCCTTCCAAATCATCAAAGTGGTTTCACAATACTATGACTAAACCTAAAATTTGTTTGTATGTTCAAGTAAAACCATTGGTAAAACTTCTCTTAAGGCATGCATCTTATGTAAAGAATTTCACAATTTATACAGGTGTTTGAAATTTTTAAATATATCTATGCTGCAAAGACTGGATACTATAATAACATTCAAACTTTGTAGAAATTGTTTAAAAGAGGACAGTTTGTCTTGCACTTCCTACTTGTCATGTAAGATATGTAACAAAAAGCATGACACACTAATCCACTGCAAGCACGAAGTTCAGCAGGCGGAAATAGTCAATCAACAGGTGGACTCTGAACTTCAAAGCAGGGTTTGCAGTTTCGTTTTCCCACAGTCTAGACAGCAGCTTACAGAATCATCTCTTATTGATGCCGTTCAAGGACAAATATCAGGCTTGTTTTGTACAGCAATAGTTACGACGCAGAACACTTCTGGTCAATCCATAAAGCTTCGAGCTATATTAGATAGCGGGAGTTCTGTTAATTGTTTAACAACTGAAGCTGCCAATGTTTTGGGTTTAAAAAAAAAGCGTGTAAACACATCTATCACAGGAATTATTAATTAATGGAGGTGAAAATTTTATTAAAAACAAAGTTACTGCAATATTTGCTAACGAAGGAGTTGATTTTTTGAGGTCACTGACCTGCCTGATGTTGCCAAAAATTACAGATTTCATTCCAAATCACAAATTAGATATGTCGCAAGTTAAATTACTCAGCGAAATTCAATTAGCGGACCCCACATTTTGTGTTCCAAAGCAGGTCTACCTATTAATAGGTTGCGAGTTATTCTTCGAATTATTAAAGTCCGAAAGATTTCGAATTGAGGATGGGTCATTACTGCCACAAAATACAGTGTTTGGTTATTCAGTCAACTCAAGTTTAACTCATTTTTTCCCAAATTAATTTTCTGGCTTTATTTCAGTAGAGGATAACCTAGACATGACGGTAAAGAAATTTTTTGAATTGGAATCCTTTCCCGGCGATAATAATGAAGGTTTAAAAAAATAATAAAAGTGTACAACAACAATTTCGTGAAGAACATTTTGTTCAAACTCACACAAGAGGTGAAACCGGAAGTTACATTGTAAAGTTACCGATAAAGGATAATGCGCGATCTAAATTAGGATATTCTAAGGAAAATGCAGAAAGGCGATTAAATCTTCTTTGGAAAAGTTTAAGGACATGGCTAACTTGTATAAGGAATTTATGAATGAATATTCGATACTTAATTATATGGAGAAAATTTAGGACAATAAATGTTCTCACAACAAAAATGAATGTTATATTCCACATTATGCAGTTTTTCGCCCAGATAGCGCGTCTACTCCCCTGAGAGTGGTTTTCGATGCCTCTGAAAAATCAAGCAGTGGTATCTCACTTAACTCCATATTGTTAGCGAGGTACAGTGAAAACTCTAGGAATGCTCTGACGACCTCAGTCAGATTGCTTCGCCTTCAAGGTAACTGCAAACCTCCAGGATAGCTTCACAAAACGGGACGTCCTGTCTACAATAGCAAACTGCTCGACCCATTAGTTTTCATCGGACCCGTGATACCTAGAGCAAAAATCTTCTTACAAAGGCTCTGGACAGTTAAACTAAATTGGTTGGATCCAATCCCGCTAAAGGAAACTAAAGACTGGATCAACTTCCTGAAACGACTTTCCGGGATAAAAAAAATTACAAATACCTACACATGTTGTTGTTGCCAATGCCATCAAAATTGAGCTTTATGGCTTCTGCGATGCACCAGAACGGGCCTTCGGTGCGGTCATCTGCCTGCGCTCAACCAGTGACCAAGAGGTTATTCAGACCTCACTGTTGTGCAGCAAATCCAAGGTAGCGCCCATAAAGCAATTGACAATTCCTCGTTTGGAATTATTTGCAGCATTACTTCTCTCACGACTTGTGTCAAGGGTAATACCTATCCTTCAGCTACAATTCACCCACATATACATGTGGACCGATTCTACCATTATACTGGCCTGGATCAACACACCTCCTGACAAAATTTAAACATGTGTGACGAATAGAGTTTTCGAAATTCAGACTATGTCAAGACTACGAGTGGAAGCACATATCTACACACTATAATTCAGCTGACATTATTTCACCAGGAGAGGAAGCTAATGAGCTTCAATCCAACTCATTATAGTGGACTGGTCCCACTTTCTTGATTTCGGACATTCCAGATCCAGTGAAAACTCCTTACTTAGACAACGATGACTTCAAAATTGAACTCAAGAAATCCTGTAGTGATTTAGTGTTAAGTGTACATGAGAACAATAACTTTGCTAATATTTAAAAAGTCATTAATAATGATTTTACTAAACTTTGTCGCATTTTAAGTTACGTTTTTGGATTTTTACATAATCGAAGAATTCCAAGGAGTCATGTACTGGCCCATTAACCTACTCAGAAGTAGGTAAGTCATCGAACACCCCAGTAAGACTCGTCCAAGAAACGGAATTTGCAAAGGACATTTCAATATTAAGCAAGGGTCATCATTTAAACAAAAGTCAGGTAAGAAATTTTTGCCCTTTCTTAGACAAAGATAACATTCTTCGAGTAGGTGGTCGATTACAAAATTCAGGTTTAAATCTAAATCAAAAACATCCGAAGTTACTGCCTGCTAAGCATAAATTAACAAAAATTGTAATGGAATATTTCCATAAGAAAAACATACATATCGGTCCCCAATCATTATTACATCGTGTGAGACAGGAATTTTGGCTTTTGGGAGTAAGAAATCTAGCTAGAAATATCGTTCACGAATGCATTGCTTTCTTTAAAAATAACCGCAAAACATTTGAACAATTATTAGGTAATCTTCCCTCTGAGAGAGTTAATCAAAGCCCCCATTTTACAATTGCGGAATTGATTTCTGTGGGCCATTTCTAATCATATATATAAGACCATGGTGGAAATCGAGATTTTTTGTGATTTGTAGGGTTCTTAATTTGAAAAAGTCGAATCTTGCTAAATCTGAGACCTCATTGTTTTTGCCCCACTACTTTTCTTGAACCAGTGAACACTTGGGTATTCCCCATATACCCCTTTCTGAATTCTGGTATTGAACCTAGGCACCACAATCTCCTGAATTAGTAATTCTTAAAAAAAAAGTATCGGATAAGAATGTTGTAATTTTTCAAAGAAATTGCTTGAATGGCTTTCATTCTTATGCATAAAAAATGAAAGGTCAACATATGATAGCACGTAACGAGGAAAAAAAGCAACTATGCCTAAAGAAAAAGGAAAAACAGATTTGAAGTAGGAAGAAACTCAACCGAAAAGGAAAGAGAATTCCAAGAAAAAGGGATTTCAACAAAAGGAGAGAGAGAGAGAGAGAGAGAGAAAAAGAAACGAGGAAAAAAGAGAAAATGAAAAGAGCGGATATGAAGACAAGAATAATCCCAATAAATGAAAATACCACCCATTGTTTCTAACTGTACCGATATTGATGATAACATCGCTTAAAACTGTCAAACATACTAAAGCGGAAAGTATTTGACTAGTTACCGTCTTAAAGTAGCACCATAATACGATATAAATATATAAACGACAGTAAAGAAAATACTCCCCAATAATAAGCAAGTACGTAATTAACATCATTACGTATAAACATCATTAATATAAATAAGAAATAGCAATGGTCTCAGCACAGAGCCCTGAGGACTCCATGGATAGTTTCTAATATACGTAATAAAGCGCCATCAATCGTAACAAACTGTCTACCGATTGGACAAGTAATCTTTTAACAAGTCCAAACGACTTTGTTCTCGACGGGAGCGGACGCACGGCATATTGCTCTTCCTTTCCTTTCATTTTTCAATTTTATTTTTTATTTTTTGCTCCATCTTCGTTTTGACTCCAAGGTTATTGCTCTGGTTATTGTCACTGGTCTTGTCTTGCATCGATGGTTCGGATTTAATGTGCTTAATTGCTTTATTTTCAGATCCCCTCTCCGCCACTTTCTCCCCGAACGCTTTTTTCTTGCAATGGCCTGCTGTCTGCTTCCCAAGGAGGCATCGAAGTTTAGGAAGTAAGTTTTTCATCCCGGAGTCTGTGACTGCCTCTACTCATATTTTCTGTCTCGTGTTCGTCCTTGCGGTCAATGGAGCTTCTACTGTTTCGGCGGTTGATGTTCTTCGTCTGCCGTTCGGATGGTTTTGGCTGCCTTCTCGTTGTTCTGCCCTCCTTCTCCGCGCCCGCTTTTTCCTTCTGTCTGATATCTTGCGAGTTCGGTCTGGTTTTATTCCACTTGAGTCTTCGTCGTGCACCGTCTCCTGTCTTTCTTCATCATGTTCGCCCTGCCTTATCTCGTTGCGTGGAACTATGCTAAGAGTCAAATCATCACTTCATACCTCATCGCATTGGGAGGCAGTAGAGGTGTTTCTTCACTACGGTTTCGCCATTACCTCGTATGGAAATGCAGTTTGCCAATGCTGACAATTTCTTTTCCAATTATTATTTTCATACAAATCAACTAAAGAGTAGTAGCATTGGTAGACCCAAAAGGGAGATGAGGCGAGTGGATTTAATTTGAGCTGGGATTATATCATGGAAAAGGAAATGAAAAACATCGAACACTTGGCTAAAAATGGGGAACTAAAAAAAATTGCCCCCTTGAGAGATTTCTGGATTCATCCTTGCATAGTAGGAACTAACAGTAGCACTTACTATTTAACAGTCATCCCTCATGTTTATAATCTTATTGCATATAACTAGGGGATGAGAAACTAAGAAAAAGTAACAGTATATACTCTCCTAAAGAGTTGACAATGCAAAGTGATTCTGCAACAAAGAAAAGTTTCGTCCGATTTTGTGTAGCAACAACGAAGCTGTAGATAAGCCCACTATAATAAGAGAAATTGTGAGATTTTATATACACTGTTATAATTTATGAAAGACTTAAACATTCAGTTCAAGCCTGAGCCCAATATTTCAAAAAGGGAAGAGTTTTTGTGCAGATTAGGATTTCGATAGAAAATTTCTTTTTTGTCATCAGAAATTTAATTTTACATTTAAAAAATTGCTCATATGGAGACAAGATTAACTTTTAAACCTCTCTTTTTGTGCACAGTTTTAATTTAGTTAATTTTATTTTTAATAATAATAATAAGGTTCCTGATAGTCATAAAAATATAATACCGTACTGTCGTTAGCTCTTGGAGGATTGGAGAACGTAATGAACTCTTTATTAGTTTTGATTAGTTTTCTGTAATATAGTTTCTTACTACATGGGGTTTTATATGAATGGAAGGGTTCAAGTATTACGTAAGCACTTTGCTATAGTGCTTATTTTCCTATGTTAACCAATGTTAATTTTTGCTTACCAGGGGGTATAAAATTACCAAAGTATTGCTTACATAAGACTTGAATACTCTCGATGTAAATATCGTGGTATATTGGGATTTTATTTCTACATGAAAATGTGTGATATTTATCTTTATTATCATTATAATTTTTCCTTTAATATAACTACTATAACTTTACCTTTAAAATATTACTATTATAACTTTACTTTTAATATAACCATTGTAACTTTACCTTTAATATAACTATTATAACTTTATCTTTAATATAACTATTGTAGCTTTTAATATAATTATTAAAACTTTACCTTTAATATGACTATCAAAACTTTGCCCTTGGTATAACTATCACAACTTTACTTTCAATATTAGCATTATATTCTTATTTCCATGTCAGCCATTATCTTTATATCGGTATACGAATAACTTTACCTTCGCAATCAAAATTTCTAAAATTGACTAAGACAATGGGGCAACCTTCTTTGTCCAGACCAATCAGACTCAAAGGAGAATACTTCTGCAATACCTGTAAAAAAAATTCATTTAAAACCGTATAATAATATATAGGCTATATTCTGCTTCTTGTGAAAAGTTAATCGAAAATCCATTGTGTCACATATCATGTTAGGATAAAGATTGTGCGTATAAGAACTTAAAAGTACTTATTTAAGTTACTAAGTGCAAGCAACATACAATTACGAAAATTAGATTGAAAAAAAGGATTTTCCAAAATAATGGAACAGTAAAAAGTACGCAATATGATCTAATAATTAATATCGAAACACGCCTTTTTATATATAAAACACTAGGCATTAACAGCACCCGATTAAGAGAAATGGGGACTATAGGAGCAATATCAGATGGGGGGGGGTCCCCTTACACGCGGTGATAGACTTAGTAGGGTGTCTCAAAGTATATAAAAATATTTTTTTTTTTAAAAACACATTTATAGAATAAATATACAGAAAAAACCTTTTTAAATAATAAAAACACAAGTCTGTGCAATATGAAATATAAACACCATTGTGAAACTGTGCATGATGATGCATGACTTCAAAGAAAATGTGAATATTAAAAACACTTTAAGTTGAAACATGGAGAACAATGAAAAACATTGAAAAATACACAAAATAATTTTACTTACATGCTGGACGATATATGAAAATCCAAAGCGTGTTCTTGCAAGTTTTTGAAAACCAACAGATTAAATTATTAAAGAAAAGCAAATAGGATACAAAAATGAAAACCAAGTCAGCTAAACAAAGAACCGAGTAAAGATCAATGGAATGAAGCATTTGAAACACACTACAGGCTCTTTTTCAAGGGGAATCGCCCGTGGGATGTTTCCATATATGGCATGTTTCTGAAGGAAGTATTCTTGACAGCAGATACCACCTGATTCCCCGACATGCCATGTTATAAATTACATGATGTCGATATAATAAACGGAATAGAAATTGGATTGAAGAGATATAAATATACACTGACACACGACAACAGGTAAAAGAAAACCTTCGCTCATCACATACTACTCAAACTTCTTTGTCTCCCCTACCCCCGTCTCATTTTACGGGAACAACTTTTTCAACTACTGCGTGTTGTTTAGCGCGCCCTCCAGTAAGAGATTCAGATTTTCCAAATATTCCAGATATTCCAAATCAGTGGAACGTCGAATGTACTTGAATACCCCTCTATATGTGTAGGAGAAAAGATGGGAAATATACGATCGTATTGAAGTCAACAATGTTTCTTCTGCTTTGAAGGCCTGCTTCCAGACCTAATATCGGCCTTGAAATAGGAGAAAGGAGTAATGAACTTGTAAGAGTAAATGCAGCAGGTATATTATGAAACTGGGTTTACGGAACATTGCGAGTTATACTTAAATAGAAACTTTTTGGAATGTTATTTTTTGCAAGAGCGTTAGTAAGTTGAGTGATAGCTTTAACAGTTTCCGTTTTATTATTTCAGATTTTTTTTTTAATGCGAGAAATTTGCGTAAAATTTATATTTCTATGGATTGAAATGCTAATATTAGAATCCCAATGCATAAGAGTGTTGACATTAAGAGTATAATCTTTTCTTTTGTCATAAATACCAATAATTAAAGCATTATTATTAATGCCCATATTAATGTCCAAAAATTGTATGTTAAAACCCGAACTTGTTTTCTTTAGTTTTAAAGCAGCTTGATAATTTTTTTTTCCAAATTTGTTCAAAATTGTATCAATTAAATATAATGATGTGATCAATGTATCTGAAAGATGAAATGTTGTATATCTCAGAAAATTGGTTTTCATAATAATGCAGAAATATATTTGCAAAGAAGCTTGCATAACTACAGACCATGGCAATTTCTTTAACCTGTAGAAAATAATTGCTATCATTGAAAACAATATTATTAAAGATGCAGAGTCTGTAGTGATTGTCCCAAACATTTTTTTCTACCCCTATGATATGCTTATCTTCGTAATAAAGGTAGTCACAAATGGTGGCAACATTCTCAAGGAGAATGCTGGTGAAAAGGTTTTAAAAATTAAAGGTTTCGATATTGAAAAGGTCTTTGTGGTTTTTAATAAATTCCAAAATCTTATTGTTATTATTGATAAGGATAAATGGCTGTAATTTGTTTCAATTTCTATAAATTTCGTTTCATTCTTAAAAATATCCTTAAGGATATTTTTAAGAATGAAACGAAATTTATTACAAGCTTTTCGATTGTAGGCAGTAGAACCGAAAGTGATAGATCTGAACGCTATGGGATCTTTGCGGAATTTTACAGTAAGGAAGAGGTAAGGTAACGAAAAAGGGTCGTTTCCAGCTTAAGATTTTTGCTAAAGGCAAGAACTTTTTTCATAAAAATATTGATGGAGGAATTGAAAATTTCGAAAGTACTATTTGTTTCATACTCTTTATAGTATTTTTTGAACATTATGCGAAAGTTATTATTTGCTTTGTCTGTAGTTGTTATAATAAACTTTTTTGCAAATTCTGAATGTCCAATTTCAAACTATTGTTATAGTTTTCTTCACCAAGATCTTAAATATCTTTGATCTTTGCATTGAACTCACAAGGTAATTTACTAACCCATAAATAATTATTAAAACTTTCAATGTGATAATTGTATTTATACGCCATTTCTGAAACGAATAAATTAATTTCTTTTTTGAAGATTTTATGCAAATTTCTCGCATTAAAAAAATCTGCGATAATAAAATAGAAACCTTTAAAGCTGTCACTCAACTTACTAACACTTTTACAAAAAATAACATTCCAAAATGTTTCTATTTTAGTATATCTCGCAATATTGTGTAAACCCAGTTTCATAATATACCTGTTGCATTTACTCTTACGAGGCCATTCTTCCTTTCTCCTATTTCAAGGCTGATATTTAGGACTTTAGAAGCAGGCCTTCAGAGCAGAAGAGATATTATTGACTTCAATAAGGTCGTACTTTTCCATCTTTTTTCCTACATATTGAGAAGGGTATTCGAGTATATATGGCCTGCAAAAGGGTTGCTGGTATCTAACTGGAAGGAGACCCACACGCTGAACGTATGTGACGATGTGTGGAACCGGCCAGGCCAGTAACCTAGTGTCCTACCCCGCCTTCAAGTGGTGCAGGCTGAGCTTTCTATTTATGTGGCAAATTAATATTTGCTGCACGGATAGAAAGGCGGAAGGGGAGGGCTAATTCACCAACCCGTCTAGCCAGCGTGGTGAAATTATGGCTAATTCCTCCATTATGTTGACACACCAGAAACCATGGCCCCTAGTCTCCAGGTGCTGGAGTGCTCCTGATCAAGGCAGCGGTCAGTGTGGCATGAAAGCAGGGGGTGCTAAGAATCACTGGAATGGCCCAGGCTGCCGTTTGTTATTGACCTTGGCTACGTTTAATGGACGATCCCTTGCTTCTGAAGCAAAACTTCAGGAATTGGAAGAAGAACTTGACAAGATCAAATGGGACATTGTAGGACTCAGTGAAGTTAGAAGAAAAGGTGAAGAGTTGGTGGAACTTAAAAGTGGACATTTGTTTTATTATAGAGGAACGGAAACTGGAAGAACAAGTGGTGTTGGCTTCTTAATCAACAAAAGAATTAAAGACTGTCTTCTGGAAGTTGAAAGTACATCAGATCGAGCAGCGAGGCTCGTTGTTCAACTAACCCAGCGATACCAACTTCAGATAGTACAGGTATATGCACCAACATCAAGCCATACCGACGAAGAGGTTGAAGAATTTTATGAAGAAATCAAAGAGTTACACACCAAAGGGAAACAACATATCAAGCTCATCATGGGGGATTTCAATGCAAGAATTGGACAACAGGAACAAGGAGAGACATCGGTTGGTAAATACGGATATGGGGAAAGGAATGAACGTGGCGATCAACTCATCGAATTTGCAGAAGCTGAAAATCTTAGCATCATGAATTCATTTTTTAAGAAGAAACCGCAAAGAAAATGGACATGGAAACACCCCAATGGAGGAACCAGCGAAATTGACTATATCCTGGCAAACAAGAAATCAATTATTGAAGATTGCAGCGTACTGAACAGATTTAATACTGGAAGTGATCATCGAATGGTGAGATGTAAAGTGCACTTAAATACTAAATTAGAACGACAGAAGCTCATTAGGAAACAAGTAAGTAAGAGGGTGGATTTAAAGAAATTAAAAGAAAATACCGAGGCATTCAAGTTGGAATTAAAAAATCGCTTTTCTGCACTGGAAGGACTTATTGATGAAAGTGATATCTCAGAAGCAAATGAAAACATTGTTAAGACAATAGTTGAAACTGCTGGGGAAATTGGTGGTGTAACCTGTAAAAAGCACAATAGCAAATTATCTGAGAAGACGAAACAGCTCATGAAAAGGCGAAGAGATATGAAGGTGGACAATCAAAATACCAGTTCCAGGATTGAGTACATAGAACTTTGTAAAACTCTGCGCAAAAGCATGAAAGAAGACATAAGAAAATTCAACTGTGAGTTAGTAAGGAAGGCCATTGAAAATAACAAGAGCCTTAGGGTTGTTAAAGGAAGTTTATCTGTTGGGAAGAAACACATCATTGCATTAAAAGGAGAGGATGGCACCGTAACAAGAAATAGGGAAGAAATACTTAGAAGAGTTCTATTCTATTCTATTCATCTTTATTCATATCAATGTACAACATATTACAATAAGTGATCCATGAAACTTTCAAGTTGATTAACATATTACATTTAACTTAATATAAAATTATGTAAAAATAAAAATTAGGTTGAAGAATTCTACAGAAAGCTGTATGAGGGTAACAGTGGATTAAACGAAGACTCTGAGATAGTCGAAGGAACAGCTCCTAAAATCTTAAAAGAAGAAGTAGCATTTGCAATAAAAAGTATGAAGAAAGGAAGAGCCCCTGGCGATGATGGCATTACATTAGATATCTTAAAAGAAGCTGGAGAATATGTAGAAGACATACTTGCAAAATTCTTTACCAAATGTCTTAACAGCGGTAACATACCAAACCAATGGGATTCTGCAACAGTAATTCTTTTGCATAAAAAAGGTGATAAAGAGGATTTAAAAAATTACCGACCAATTAGCTTGTTACCTGCTATTTATAAAATCTTCACAAAAGTGCTAACACATCGCCTGCAGAAAAAATTAGATGCAGCTCAACCAAGAGAACAAGCTGGATTTCGAAGTGGATTCAGTACAGTGGACCATATTCAAGTATTAAGAGAATTAATTGAAAGAACACATGAATATGAACTTCCATTGTGTGTGGCATTTATTGACTATGAGAAGGCCTTTGACTCTATTAAAACATCAGCAGTCATCAACTCTTTAAGATCAGCAGACATCGAGGATGTGTACATTGACATGGTGAAACGTGTGTATAAAAATGCAAGTGCAAAATTTCGGTTACATAAAGATACCGAAGCTATCAAAATTGGTAAAGGTGTGAGGCAGGGAGATACCATTTCTCCAAAACTTTTTACTTCAGCTTTACAGATGATTTTTCAGCAGATAAATTGGAATAACAGGGGAATAAAAATAAATGGTGAATATTTAAATCATTTGCGGTTTGCTGATGACATTGTTATTTTTTCAACGAACCCATCAGAACTCCAAGACATGGTACAGGAGCTCTCAACTAGAAGTAAAGAAGTTGGACTCAAGATGAACCTACAAAAAACTAAGATCATGTTCAATAATTTCGTAGAGGAAACAAAAATACAAGTTGACAACATTGAGCTAGAAATTGCTGATTCATATATTTACCTTGGCCAGCTGATTTCAATGGATGGCAACATTATGAAAGAACTCAACAGACGTATTAAACTTGGCTGGAGTGCATTTGGAAGAAACAGTTTTATCCTGAAGGGGAAATTGCCTTTGTGTCTAAAAAGAAAGGTCTTCAACCAGTGTGTATTGCCAGTCCTCTCTTATGGATCAGAGACATGGAGTCTAACAGTTGGAGCAATACTGAAGTTACAGACAACGCAAAGGAGCATGGAGAGGTGCATGCTTGGAATAACTAGGAGAGATCGGAAAAGGAACACTTGGGTGAGAGAGCAAACTAGAGTGGAGGACATCATTGTTAAAGTAAAAGGGCTGAAATGGCGATGGGCTGGGCATATTGCAAGAAGAACTGATCAACGATGGACAACAGAAATTCTGAACTGGATTCCAAGAGACCACCGAAGACCTAGAAAACGTCCTCAAACTAGATGGGTGGATGAAATAAGAAAACAGGTTGGGGTGACGTGGAAGCGAATTGCTCAGGATAGACTTGTGTGGAAAGCATTTGGAGAGACCTTCATCCAGCAGTGGATAGATAATGGTTGAATATGATGATGATGATATATATACACTGCAAGAAAATACCGAGGCATTCAAGTTGGAATTAAGGAATCTCTTTTCTGCACTGGAAGGACTTATTGAAGAAGTCAATATTTCAGAAGCAAATGAAAACATTGTTAAGACAATAGTTGAAACTGCTGGGGAAATTGGTGGTGTAACCTGTAAAAAGCACAATAGCAAATTATCTGAGAAGACGAAACAGCTCATGAAAAGGCGAAGAGATATGAAGGTGGACAATCGAAATACCAGTTCCAGGATTGAGTACATAGAACATTCTAAAACTTTGAGCAAAAGCATGGAATAAGACATAAGAAAATCCAACTGTGAGTTAGTAAGGAAAGCCATTTAAAACAACGTGGGTCCTAGGGTTGTTAAAGGAAGTTAGTTTCTTGGGAAGAAACACGTCATTGCGTCACACATCATTAAAAGTAGAGGATGGCACCGTAACAAGAAATAGGGAAGAAATACTTAGAAGAGTTGAAGAATTCTACAAAAATCTATACGAAAGTAACAGTGGATTAAACGAAGACATTGAAATAGTCGAAGGAACAGCTCCTAAAATCTTAAAAGAAGAAGTAGCATTTGCAATAAAAAATATGAAGAAAGGAAGAGCCCCTGGTGATGATGGTATTACATTAGATATCCTAAAAGAAGCTGGAGAATATGTAGAAGACATACTTGCAAAATTCTTTACCAAATGTCTTAACAGCGGTAACATACCAAACCAATGGGATTCTGCAACAGTAATTCTTTTGCATAAAAAACGTGATAAAGAGGATTTAAAAAATTACCAACCAATTAGCTGGTTATCTGCTATTTAATAATTTTTAATTATTATATTATTTTACTATAATTTTTGCCACCCACGTATTAATTAGCTCAAACTAGAGCTTGTGTAATTTTGGAGAAAAAGAGACGCTTTCCCCATCCTGGATTCGAACCAGGGTCCCTCCGTTTAGCCCGGAGTGTCTTGGACCGCTAGACGAATGAGGACAGGAAACAACGCTCTCTTTCTCCGTATGTAAAGATGTTAAGGTATTATTACCCTCCGCAGGGATAACACAATTGCCAAATATGGTCAACACATAAACGGAGGGACCCTGGTTCGAATCCAGGATGGGGAAAGCGTCTCTTTTTCTCCAAAATTACATAAGCTCTAGTTTGAGCTGTAATTAATACGTGGGTGGCAAAAATTATAGTATAATAAATTCCCCCACGAAAACTCACAAAATTCTCGCCCCGGAGGCTTTCTTGTGTTGACCATATTTGGCAATTGTGTTATCCCTGCGGAGGGTAATAATACCTTAACATCTTTACATTTTGTCACCAAAATTTTGCATTCTAGGTTGCTTATTAACACTAGCGAAATATACTACATAAGCATTTTTCTTACTCTGTGTGCAGCAAAGTTCTCAATTATATTCCCAAAATCAAGTTGAGTAGTAAAATTGCTTTCAGTTGACAGGATGGATAAGTCTACTGGGTTTCCTTCAGAAAGTGAAGCTCATATTGGTTATGGATTTCTCTTTTTCCAAATATAAATGTTAACACTAATCTGCGCAAATTCCCATTAACTTCTGTGCTTTGTTTGTTTGGTGGGTCCTTGGCTATTACAAACGATATAATATTAATTCTGATTACTTTTATGAATGTTCTCTAATTTTGTTGCATGAACAGCACAGAAATGTTTAGCAACTAAGTTAAGAAGTTACAATGCCATACTTTTTTTGAAAAGCAGTGATTAACATGGACTTGAAAAAAGACATTTCTACCGGAAAACGTAGGCAGATTCGTGTTCTGTTGTAGAATTTTACTTGACCTAATCTGAAATTGCAAACAAGCTTTCTGCGTCTTTAAAAACGGTATCAAGAATTAAAAGAGGTATCAAGTTCCATCAGGATGGTCCATGCAACCGCGTCGGACGTTGTAGAAGAAAACATATTTCTTTACCTCATCATGCTCGAATAATGCTGAATTTGACAAGAAAAAACAGAAAATGTTCTTTAACGATAGCTGCAAACATCACCAGGGGAACAGAGTGTTGTTGTGAATATGAGAACAATCCACAGGAGACTGCTTGATCCTGGCTGCAAGGCCTATCGTCTCACGAAGAAGCCCAAGCTGACTGAGACAATGAAAAAGAAGAGGCTGAAGTGGGCCAAAGACTTCAAGAACTGGACAGTTGATGAACGGAAGAGGGTCAACTTTATTTTTTTTTACATACTGTGGAGATTACAGCAAATTTTTAATTAAAATTGGTTTGCAAAATTAGAACATATATCAGAAGGATGAACACTTTAATGTATAGCACACATTTTTTCACTGAATTTATCATGCAAGTTAATAAAAAAAAAACTTTCTCGAACCCATATAATTTCAGAAGAAGACATTCGATTAGGTAATCGTTTTTCAGGTTTGTTTCCCAAATGAGTCCACATTGAAAATACTCGACGTCGGCCCCAGTGGACTAAGGGAAGAATTTCTTCCACACTGTGTAGTGCAAAATTTTAAACATCCGCGAAACGCCATGGTGTGAAGTATGGTGTCTGCTAAATGTCCAGGTAGAATATATGTCGTAAAAGTACCATGAGGCAAGACCGATGTTTGAAAATCATGGAAACCAATTTATGCTCCAGTTGGATAAGTGGTATCCAGGTGGCAATTGTGTCTTTATGCAGAATGGTGCCCATGCCAATTGTGTATGGAAGTTTATCACTGAAAGGGGTCTGGAAATACCCCAATCACCAGTAACTATTCCAGATATAAACCCAATTGACGGCATCTGGAACGTTCTTCAGACTAAACTGCATGAAACGGTCACTACAACCAAAATCCAGTTTATTGAACGCTATATAAATCTTTGGTATCGTGACCCTAAAATACCTGTCCTGGTGGAGAAGCATATTGGCTTGATTCCAAAAACAATTTTGACATTTATCTAGACCAAAAATGTGAATAAAAAAAGATTAATTTTGTATCGTTTCTATCCTTAAAATGAGTTTACTGCTAGAAAAAAGTTAGTGTTTCATATTTTTTATGTAATGAGTCTATTAATTTGGCCAATACTGTATATATATATATACACACACATTGAATCCCGCCTTGGAGTAATGATTTTCGATGTGGTGACTGAAGTTCGGGATCTTCGTTAAACTGTAGGTGCAGCTTCCCAACCCGTCTGGCCAACGTCATGAGCTTAAGGCCGCTCCCTCTGTAATTCTTTCGCCGTACGACGTGTAACGTGTACGATAACAGAGAGACCTCCATCCTGCATTGAATTAAATATGGTTGATGATGATATATATATATATATATTAATAATCTAAAGAAAATATTTATAAAAAAAAATAAAAAACATTTTTCATGCCAAAAAACACGATATTAGGTAGGTGTATCAGTTTTACTTGCACTTCAGTGTACTTCATACGCTGTAAACCAGCATTAACTTCCATTGAGTAAACTCAATTGAAGTTAATTTTATGACAACAGCTAATTTTCTAACTGAAATTCTACTTGCAGCTACACGGTACTGACGAAAATGTATCTTTAAATCGAAGAAAGCAAATGTTAAGTTAAGGAAAATATGACACTGGATTCAATGTAGATCAATCCAGACCAATACATAAAACCTGTTAAATCGAGGATATTGTTAATTCGAAGTTAGACTGTATTTTCTTGCAATCATTAAAATTATCAACACACATATGAATATTCATTGTAAAAATGACCCAATGATTAAAAATATTTTGTAGTATTCGCTTTCTTTCTTTCCACTCTTATTTATGCGACATAATGCAGTTTCCATATACTTTTTTGCTAAGAACTGTATTTACGTTATTGGATTTTACGTAATTGGACGTATAAATTGGACCGACAGTAGTCTATTTACCATGAGAACTGTGAGCGTGGTGGCCACTGAAGCGTACTATATATTTTGACCCATTTTATAAAAAATAATTCAAAATTATAAACTCACCTCCGGCATTTTATAATCTTGAATAAATGTATCAATTTTCTTTTCCGTTCTCCATATTAAATGCTGCAAAATATGAAGGATGAAGAAATAAAACTAAAAATGGCGTTGTATGACAAAAATAAAATAAAATACACGATGCAAATTTTAAAGGTTTCTAAACGAAGGCTGCGTGAAGATATCTACAGAATATTTGAGATTTTAAGACTGATCTATTTGGGATTTGAAGCAACGATAATTGACTTAATGATACTGAAGGCGGTGGGGGTGGGGGGGTACAACACGGTCTTTGCGGCACAAATATTCCACCGACTAAAAATCATTTAAGATTATAGGCGTAGATTTACATGAGTCCGTGGGCCCCTTCCCACAATAATTTGAAAAAATTTCAATTTTACATATATATATGTGTGTGTGTGTGTGTGCTTGACATCCCCCCAATAATTTGAAAACTCTACATTGATGCTCAAGGTAGATTTGTTTGTTTGGATTTCTATGGCGCAAGGATATCTGGGCTGTACTGCGTGATGTTTAAGGTAAAACCTAGAGCAGAGAAGAATTTAGGTCATATGACGCCCGGTGCGTGCTCAAAATTTGGCGCCATACTTCGCCCAGTACTAATTATTTTCAAAATATATAATTCCTCTTGTAGCGCTGTTATTTTTTATTTTATTTCTAAGTATCCCCTTAATAGGCTACTGAATCTTATTATAAAAAATGCCGAATATTATTACAAGACGTAAAGCCACGATAACGACTAAAATTGCCTTGCAATAAATATCATGTAACTAAGCTACAAGTCTTTTCCCTAATAAGCGAAACACGAAGTTGTTTTAATATAAAAATCAAAGCTTTATATGAGTTTCAATAATGTGGAATGTCTTTTGTCCAATCAAGTGAGTTTATCCATTTTGATGTGGTTTTTACTTATTGACCTGAATTTATATTTATCGGTTTTAGAAAAAACGTATGGAAGTAAACATAACTACATATTGTATTCAGAAAACTTATAAACCATCCGTTTTATTTATTAAAACTTATTGAAGAATAAGAATTTAGATGAGCAAACCGAATTTGATTATGTTTGCATTTCGGGGTCGTTAGGCTATTTTGACGCCCCTCTTGGATTGGCGCCCAGTGTGATGGTATCAGTCGCACTTCCCTTAATCCATCACCGACCTACAGCAGTCCATTTTCGGAAACCCCAGTTCGGATAAGAACTGGAAACACCAGTTTCAAAAATTGGGTCAAAGAATACAGGTATGCCCCTCAATGTTCTTCGACTAAGGTTAAGCAAAATAGAACGCTGCCGATTTTCGGAGTGTGACCACCAAGCGCGAACATAAGGGGGTGGCCACAGAGTCACCCCTCAAAAATACATTTTTTCACTGCAAAAAATTTCGACTTTCATGATAAATGGAAGGTGTTTTGCCAAGACCATGAAAATTCCGTCCTTTAACCTCTCCCCCCAAAATGAAGGTCTGTGTTCGACCCTTGTGGAAACTCTCTCTCTGAGCTGGTTATGTGTTATTTGAACCGGGGTAATGCCAATCACCAAATATGATGCCTCTTCACACCCAATAACTAACTGATAACGATTTTCAGTAGTCTGATCGTTGAACACTGAATCGTCGAAGAACCAAATGGTGGGTGTTGAAAAGAAAACGATCACTCAGGGCTGCAAAATAGCAGCTTCGGGAAAATTACATCAACTGCATTTTGCAGAAATCCAGGGATAAGTATTTGGTTTAAGATTCTACAGAATTTATATTTTAGTTGAATAATTTGGTAATATTTAATTACTTGTTCCCACTAGAATTTTCACTAGAATTTCAGTGTCAGAATAGTAGAATGACGCTAACGACTTACTTTTCTCAGCATAGCGTTTGCCTTTTTCACATCAAAATCTCGAGCTATAATTAATAAACAGCGTATTTAAATCTTCCACGTACAATTATATATTTTCATAAATTTTCAGTTTCTAGTGGTATATTGCGATAATAATTAATACAATTAATTTTATTTTGATTGACAAAGGATGAATTAAATAATTTCGTTATGTACTGCACAGCAACTAATAAACAACAAAATACAACATTATCGCAGTTGAACTTTAATAACATCGTTAAGAGCTCTTTTCAGGAGCCACGTGCTACCTCCTTCAGAACCAAACAGAAGAAACAGTTAGCTAAAGATGCTAGCCAACGTTACCACTACAACCTTTACGATGGTAATGTTGGCTGATATTGTTTTAAAAGGTTTTTTAAACTGTCGTTTGTTGTATTTTGAAGAATATAGTGCGTGATTACTGAAACAGCTGTTAACAAATAAAGCTAACTCTGACAATATTGGGTTTTGTAATTTATTGTTTATCAAAACAATAATTATTACATGTATCAATTATATATATAGCAGGTATTGGATGGTAACAAGTGTTGCTATTAATATATAAAGTTTATGCTAAATGACTCAGGATTTAACATATGCAGATCGCCGGTAATCATACAATCAGTAAATGTAGAAGAAATGATGATGATGATGTATTATTCAAGGAAATATGCTGAACAACTGTGTAGGCTCTGAGAATTTTTTTCGAAAGATGGTGTAAATTGAATTTCACTTGTTCACATTCATGAATATTCAAATGTTTCTTTGAAATAAGTATATAGACTGAATATTCAGTAAAATTAACTCATCATGGGGTAATGTAATGTCACTTTAGTGACATTACATCTGAGTCAGCATGTAGACTCAAATTGTTCAGCGAAATGATTTACCACTACATGGAGTCAGGGGCGGACTGTACCGCCCTCACCACCTCATCGCTCCTGAGGTATCACATAAGGTAATTGTAGTCCTGCCCAATGATGAGTTAATTTCACTGAATATTCAGTCTATATGTTTATTGCAAAGAAACATTTGAATATTCATGAATGCGAACAAGTCAAATTCAATTTACACCATCTTTTGAAAAAAATTCTCAGAGCCTACACAGTTTTTCAGTAATATATTTATATTTCCTTGAATAATATTTAGGCTTAGATATTTAGTATTATTAAATATATTAATAAAATACATTCTATAACAAAAACCCGACGCAACAAGGAAGGGTTGTCCAATTGCGATAAAAATTGGTAGATGTGAAGAACATACACATTTCTGTGTATGTTCTTAAAAATAAACGATTAAAATTTCAGAACAATTGAATGATTTATTGCAGAGTTTGACCGTTACAAAGGGAGGAAGTCAATAAGGCGTTGGTCCACCTCTGGCCTGGATGCAAGCTGTCACCCGGCGTGGCATAGACTAATAAAGATCCCGGTTGGTGTCCTGCGGAATTTCTTGCCAAATTGTCTCCAACTGTTGGGCCATATCGTCAACATTCCGGGATGGTTGCAATCGCCTTCCCATAGCGTCCCTTTTTATATCTAAACATGACGGAGAGTAATCAAAGTTCCACCATGCCAATAAACGCTTTCGGATTCCCTGCAGCTGGCCCTCGACCAGTACCCTCCTGACGTCCAACAGATGGTGAACGAAATGCAAATGCAGGTGTCGCACTAATGACCCAAGTCGAACGATTAATGAACGATTTACAACTAACTTTTCATATTTTGTGGAAACTGCTATCATTTGTTATTATTTTGATCACAAGCTAAGAAGCCAAATACAAAAAATAACATTTTATAATAATATAGTTACTCAATACTAAAACAAAGAAAATCAAAAACCGCAAGAAGTAGTGACCTCCCCCCACCTCTGCTCGGTAGTATGGTAGATCACTGCCAGTTTTGATACTGGAAAGTAGATCGCAACTTGTTTGAAGTTGGCCAACCCTCGTGTACAGGATTCCGAGTCCGGTTCTCGGTGAAAATGGATATGCGTGCATTTCCTTTTTCTTCAAATTTTCCTTTTTTTTTTTGCACCTTTCTTTGTCTTTTTGCCCAGTTTATTGCTCTAGCTACTGTCACTAGTTATGCCTTGAATTGATGGTCTGAATTTAACCCTTTCAGACCTGAAGTCAGTCTTCAAAGCAAAAACTGTTTTTTTTTTCAATTAATTACAACACTTAGGGTGTAAGTATGTCATAAATGAGATTTTTCAATATTCACTGCCATAGCTGCCAAAATAAAAAGAACCGACACAATCGTGTGGGTGAGAACTTTATTCACCAATATGTAAGTAATAAAGGAATTACAAATTAAAAACAGAACCCAAACAATTGTGCGTACACGGTTTGAAAAGGTTGATCGGTTCAATTGCCTTTTTACATTCCCTTCCTGCTGCTTACTTTCTGAGTGCTTTTTTCTCATAGAGGCGGCATATCCGTTTTTAAAAAACTGCGCCGGAGTTCTCGGCAGCGTTTCCTCTTCGGATTCCATGGACTGCCTCTGTCCACATTTGCTGCCCTGGTTTCCTCTTTACTGTGTGGAGTCCCTACTGCTGTGGTTGCTGTCCTTCGTTTACCATTCTGTTCCTTTCCGTTTCTTCGTCCGCGCGCTCTCTTTCTGTGTCACGTCTTGCGTGTTTGGTTTTCAATTGGTGTGATCACTACCTCATCATACCCTATTTCCTGCCTTTGTTCGTCAAATCCCACCGTAGAGTGGAGCGAAAAAATAAAAGCTGTCCTATTAAATAGCACCAGGTATCAAACATTGTCTATTGAGTAGTGTAGTACTGGTGATTTTTAAAAAAAATTTCGTGCACTATGTTCATTCCCTGCAAGAGCTTTCAAAATTGTAAAATTTCAGGGTAAGATTAAAATTTTTAATTTTAAAACTTCTTTTTCAAAATTATTAATTCTATCATTTATGAAATTATTTTTCAAATTCAGCTCTTTGCTGGTTCTATGAACCACCCAGAACTCACCACGCGGAGGTGGCTGCATAACGAATTCTGTCCGTGCCGGTCCCAGCCACCCTAACTTTGGGCACGATCTTCTGAAATCGTAGGTTTGTATCGCGATTTCGTTTCGAAAGTGAGCATGATTGATCTGTCCAGAATCCTTGTTCTAATATATCTATCTCGAGCTAAAATACCATATACTCCCGAAGAAGCTTCAGTGACTATTTTAATGCACCTTTCCACTGCTTGGGTATGACATGGGAAGTGAGAAATGAGTGGAAGGAAAGACTAACTTTCCTTTATGCATTACTGTTAATCTTCTTCCAATAGATGAAGTGTCAGGGGTGGCTCTGAAACTTCACATTTTTCCAGTTGATAAGGTTAACTTAATTTTGAGGGCCGAAGTTTATTTTTGGAATTTTAAACTTGCGTATAAGTGTTTTTTTTTTACTTTGCTGACCTCGCAAAAAAGATTCGGCGCCTACCTAACTCACGAATATGCTTTCGTTTATAGGTGAACATGGCTACAAGTACATTCTCCGGATGTGCGAAGAAATCATTGCACTGGATTGTAGAATATACAATGAGCTTCAGTTCATCGCTTAGGTACAGTGAGAAGGTTAAAGACGACATAGGTTCAATCAACCATCCTTGATGGCTGAATGGTATTTGATCTAAAACCACATCGGAGCATACCCTCGATGAAATACGATGAAAGTTGTCAGTTCCTTCAAATTTGCAGATGGATCGGTGGTACTGATATAAAGTCGAAGCACTCGGTTAGTGGTAGTAAGCCATCTTACATGGGTTACATGGGATGTTTTCCAGGACTGCGTGCCGCCAGATTCAGCGAGGCTTCACCCGATGAAACAGCTTTACATACATCCCAGAGATATTTTTTGGTCTGTACTAAGACATTCGATGACCTTTTTTTCGACGACTGGAAAATTTCCTTCAATTGGTTGAAAATCAACGACTGGTAATTATTTACAGTTGATTAAACTTTTGCCGATAGGTCCTGAGAATCCTTGAGAACCAGTTGTTGTTCCATCCGAACGCTCTAACATATACCTTAGCGGAAATTCGTTAGAGTGTAATTGATGTATTACTTATTGCAGGGGTCTTCCAAGATCCTTCTCTAGGAGAAAAATAATACCTCCAGCTCTTTCCGTATTAACAATGGTACAGTCACACCCCACCGCTAAGTTTTGATGTGTCGATGTTTTTAGTAGTCAGAAAATATCACAAAGCTGTCATGATATTTGGTGCTGTGCCAGATGCTTGAGAAACACACGCTACCAGGTTCTTGAATGATCGATATGTGCTCTTCCACTTCACACCTGCGATGGGAACTGCCATCTTAAATCTTCTCCATGACCAAAGTTTTGTCCTTTCGGCCATCAAGGTAAAGATCTTGAAGCGTTATTTCTTCTTCGAGCGCTTGCTTTTGAAGATTTCGTCGCAATTTGCTTCGTTCTCTTCAAACTTTCCTTCGGTCTATGATAATCGGTGAATCTTCTTCAGCTTTGCTTCCGCTTCTTAAATCGTGCAGTAATGTGGACGCCAGAACGGCCGCAGATCTGTCCGCAACTCCATATCTGTTACATGTCCTTGCAAATGTTGCAAGCTTGAGACTTCTTTGGGGCGCGGATGATGTTGATGGCAACGGTTCAGATCTATTAGATTCGTCTGCTAAGGAAATAACGTCAACGTCTACTACGACTGTTCCTTCTTCGACTAAAACGTATGCGCCAGAAGTGTCTAATGATTCGCTGTAGGTTGCGGGTTTGCTTTTTTGTAATTTGCCAATTCGTGCTTCTTCTTCTTCTAAAATTAGGTCTCTCATCTTTCTTGAAGCTTTTGTCTTGAGTTGCTTGGTGGTTCGAAGATCTACGGAACCAATAGCCACTATTTTGGCAGATTTCTGGTCAGTTATGAAAGACTTCTCTTTTATGGGAACTTTCCGGGATTTTTCACAATGCCAGTGTTTATAGTCATTGTACTTGCATACAGCAACGTCGAAAAGTGTTTTGTACTTTCGTTTCTTTCTTTGAACGCTTGCATAAAGCAATGTCAAAAAGGGCTAAAGTGCTTTTGCTTCTTTTTTGAAGGCTTCAACTATATATTGAAAGTCGACAATTTTCTTGCGACCGTGGCAAGACTTCAGAAGATTCAGGTGTTTCTCATGCTCTCTCTCTCTCTCTCTTTTTCAAAACAATTATTCTGACGCAATGAAGAACTGGAACTGAAGCTTTATTCCAAATTTCTTCAAGTTTAGCAGCAATCTCTTCATAAATTTTCCAGACTTTCGGTTTATATTGTCCTGCATTTTCTTTTTGTAGCCTAATCCATTTGAATGACGCAATATGTCTTCTCGCATCGGCAGAACGATACTAATGAGTTCTCTTGGATTACCAATAATAGAACAGTTAACTTGCTTTCTCGTATGTGACATTCTAATTTGGATAGAACGAAGATACACACTCCAAAGGCGATAAATGAAAATGAGTGGGTGGCAGCGAGTGTGAACTAATTGCACCAGTGAAACGTGGGCTAACGTCATTATGGGCTAAGGTCCTGTTCCGTGGAACTACTGTCGCCATCTTTCAACATCTTTGTAAATGAATGTCAGTCATATCGGTTATTAAAACTAATTTAGCGTCGAAACTATTACCGTAAAGTTCCGTTGATCCGCCCTCCCCGGAAAAGCGCCCCCCTCCTTTTGTCTCAATTTGAAATTCTGAAAAATTCCGTGACCCCAAAATATTTGAATTTTTTTTCTTCGTTGAATAAAATAAATTTATTGATAAAAAAATATCGTTATGATGAACAGAAGCATTTTCTGCGAATTTCCATCATATTTGTGGGGGAATAACAACGGAATTCTATTAGGTTTTTTTGTGAGAAATTCTCAATACTCCCCCACTAACTTTTCCGTCATTTTTCGTTACATATAAGGGGGCTGGATCAACAGAATTCTAATGTAATGAGAAAAATAACATAAGAGAATGACATACCATATTTTTTAAATTTACTGTAAAAATTGCAAAAATTGAAGGCTCTGGGAATGAAGATAAAGTATGAAAATTATAAAAAAAATTCACTATTATTATACTAGTCAATAGAAAATTTTGACACCTAGTGCTATTTCATTGTATATCTTTTTTTTAAAAATTCATCCTTTTTCGCTTCACCCTACCCCACAGGTTTCGTCCTACCTTTCTAATTCAGAGAAGTGCACTATGTTTCAAATATCAAGAAATCATCTTCATACTTCGTCATTCGGAGGAAGGACTCTTGTTAAACTTTCTCAATTAAGAATGACAATGTTAATGTCTCGTAGAATCAACCTTGGCTTTTACAATGACATTATTCACCTTTACCCCGTTTTGTACGCTACCCATCTCGAGCAGTTGGACCATATCTTCCGCTACAAGCCACTTCACATTATTTATTTAATCATGTCAAATCAGCGGCTCCAAGGATATGGAATCTCCTTCCAGATGAACTTAAAAGCATTCGGGGAGAACATCTGCTCAAATTCAAGCTTACTAAAATTCTGTTGCCGTTGAGTTAGCCCTTTGTTGTTTATTCTTAATTGATTACAAATTTTATGTCATATTAACTGTTAGGGGTGGTTGGGACTTCAAGCTGCAACATGTCAGCTTTTTTTCTAATCCTCAGGTATATTTTATTAGTTTAAGTCCAGTTTGGCATGTGTTAAGAATTGTAGCTTTTAATATATCTGCAAAATAAACCATGTTGTATTGTATTGCTATTTAAACATAGTCTCATACCATACCGCTTCTGGAAATACAGGGCCGCCTGTTAGGACATCTTTTCCAATCAGTGATTTGCACAATCATCATATTACATTTTTATTATAATGACGCGGAATTTCTTTAATGCACATGGCTTTGCATTTCCAAGGATATCATTTCCAGTTATA
>QLNU02014054.1:41581-68576 GCA_006491805.2 Dysdera silvatica
CTAACTTTCCTTTATGCATTACTGTTAATCTTCTTCCAATAGATGAAGTGTCAGGGGTGGCTCTGAAACTTCACATTTTTCCAGTTGATAAGGTTAACTTAATTTTGAGGGCCGAAGTTTATTTTTGGAATTTTAAACTTGCGTATAAGTGTTTTTTTTTTACTTTGCTGACCTCGCAAAAAAGATTCGGCGCCTACCTAACTCACGAATATGCTTTCGTTTATAGGTGAACATGGCTACAAGTACATTCTCCGGATGTGCGAAGAAATCATTGCACTGGATTGTAGAATATACAATGAGCTTCAGTTCATCGCTTAGGTACAGTGAGAAGGTTAAAGACGACATAGGTTCAATCAACCATCCTTGATGGCTGAATGGTATTTGATCTAAAACCACATCGGAGCATACCCTCGATGAAATACGATGAAAGTTGTCAGTTCCTTCAAATTTGCAGATGGATCGGTGGTACTGATATAAAGTCGAAGCACTCGGTTAGTGGTAGTAAGCCATCTTACATGGGTTACATGGGATGTTTTCCAGGACTGCGTGCCGCCAGATTCAGCGAGGCTTCACCCGATGAAACAGCTTTACATACATCCCAGAGATATTTTTTGGTCTGTACTAAGACATTCGATGACCTTTTTTTCGACGACTGGAAAATTTCCTTCAATTGGTTGAAAATCAACGACTGGTAATTATTTACAGTTGATTAAACTTTTGCCGATAGGTCCTGAGAATCCTTGAGAACCAGTTGTTGTTCCATCCGAACGCTCTAACATATACCTTAGCGGAAATTCGTTAGAGTGTAATTGATGTATTACTTATTGCAGGGGTCTTCCAAGATCCTTCTCTAGGAGAAAAATAATACCTCCAGCTCTTTCCGTATTAACAATGGTACAGTCACACCCCACCGCTAAGTTTTGATGTGTCGATGTTTTTAGTAGTCAGAAAATATCACAAAGCTTTCTTGATATTTTATGCTGTGCCAGATGCTTAAAAAACATGCCTGAGATACACGCTACCAGGTTCTTGAATTATCTATATGTGCTCTTCCACTTTACACCTGCGATGGGAACTGCCATCTTCAGTCTTCTCCATGACCAAAGTTTTGTCCTTTCGGCCATCAAGGTAAAGATCTTGAAGAGTAATTTCTTCTCCGAGCACTTGTTTTTGAAGATTTCGTCGCAATTTGCTTCGTTCTCTTGGAACTTTTTACATCGGTCTACGATAATCGATAAATCTTCTTCAGCTTTGCTTCTGCTGCTTAAATCGTGCAGTAATGTGGACGCTAGAACGGCCGCAGATCTGTCCGCAACTCCATATCTGTTACATGTCCTTGCAAATGTTGCAAGCTTGAGACTTCTTTGGGGCGCGGATGATGTTGATGGCAACGGTTCAGATCTATTAGATTCGTCTGCTAAGGAAATAACGTCAACGTCAACTACGACTGTTCCTTCTTCGACTTAAACATATGCGCCGGAAGTTTCCAACGATTCGGTGCTGGTTGGTGATGGTTGTGGGTTTGCTTTTTTGTAGTTTGGCAATTCGTGCTTCTTCTTCTAAATTTAGGTCTCTCATCTTTCTTGAAGCTTTTGTCTGGAGTTGCTTGGTGATTTGAAGATCTATGGAACCAATAGCCATTGCTCTAGCAGATCTCTGATTAGTTACGAAAGGCTGCTCTATTATGGGAACTTTCAGCGATTTCTTTCAATGGCAGTTTTTATAGTCATTGTACTTGCATACAGCAATGTCGAAAAGTGCTTTTGTACTTTCGTTTCTTTCTTTGAACGCTTGCATAAAGCAATGTCAAAAAGGGCTAAAGTGCTTTTGCTTTTTGGAACGCTCCAGCTACGGTAGTGGACAAAATTGTGGAAACCCTTTGAAAAAAGATTATTTTAGAGGTTTGATGGCTAATAACACCACTTTTTTTTGTACCAATACTATAAAATTATATATCATTGGAAAGGTAATTTAATCAAGATTGTAATGCAATAACATTTATGAATCGTATTTTAATAGAACAGCATTCATAAAGAAGAAAGGTGATATACATAGAAAAAATGAGATATACAAAAATGTTCACCATACCAGTTAATACTTAGTTGGGTAACCTTTAGCCTTAATTACGGCCTTACAACGCTTTCCCATGGAGTGAACCAAGTTCTTTAGTTCTGCAGCTGTTATAATATGAAACCAAGATTGAATTATTGCTTCTGTTAATTGTGTTTTATTGCTGGGTTGCTTCCGACTAACAAGCTTCTTTAGCCGGCTCCATAGATTTTCGATGGGGTTAAGGTCTGGGCTATTTCCAGGCCATTCCAGCAGTTGAATATGATGATCTTGAAACCATTTTTTGCACACACGAGCAACATGACATGGAGCTGAATCCTGTTGAAATATAAATGCTTCATTATCTTGGAAAAGATCACATGCAGAAGGCTGCAGCTTGGGCTCAAGTATTTCATTTATGTATCTTTGGGCATTTATATTCCCATTGATCACGCAAATTCTGCCCACACCTCTTGATGTTATACAACCCCAAATCATAACACTAACTGGGTGTTTCACGGTAGGTGTAATGCACTCAGGATGGAAATCTTCTCCAATTCTTCTCCATACGTATTTTACGCCATCACTACCAAACAGTGAGATTTTGGTCTCATCACTCCAAATTACACTGTCCCATTGTTCCGTTGTCCAGTTAACATGGGTTTTAGCCCAGTTTAATCTTTTCAACCTCTGTTTGACAGACAAAAATGGCTTTTTTCGTGGAATTCTTGCATTTAGACCACATTCATGCAGTCTGCGCCGAACAGTCCTTGCACTTAACTTCACATTGCATTGCGCCATTTCACCTTGTATACACAGAGATGATTTTTTCCTGTCACCTAGGCACTGTCTTTTAATTCTTCTATCATCACTTGCTGTTGTGCACCTTTTTCTGCCTTTACCAGTCTGGTTTTGTAATGACTGAGTCTCCTTATACTTCTTCAAAAATTTAGAAATGCCACCTTTAGTTAAGTTTCCCCCAATATTTCTTCTAATTTCTTCATAACTGTAGCCTTGTTCACTTAATATTACTATTTTACATCGCTTCCTAGGTGACCAGTCAACTCTTTGCGCCATTTCTTTAATTTTATTACGTTTTACAAGCACACTAAATCAAAGAGCACAAAAAAAAAACAACCAACTTGATAGCAATTACAGAACACACTGATAAATGTCCTGTAACCTGTTGGCTCATTGCCAAAACAAGAGAAAACATGATTGGCTCATTGCCAAAACAAGATGACACCTGATTGGCTCTGTAAACACTCATGCTCATTGGCCACATTCAAATGAAGGAAAGCTACTTCATATAAATGTAAGCAAGCTGTGCTTCTTTTTTCTGGTTATTTGGCTATAACTTTTGATAGAATACAGATAATTGAACAAATGTTATTGCATTACAATCTTTATTAAATTACCTTTCTAATGATATATAATTTTATAGTATTGGTACAAAAAAAAGTGGTGTTATTAGCCATCAAACCTCTAAAATAAACTTTTTTCAAAAGGTTTCCACAATTTTGTCCACTACTGTATATATTGAAAGTTGACAGTTTTCTTGCGACCGTGGCAAGAAGAAGAACTGGAACTGAAGCTTTATTCTAAAATTCTTCAGGTTTAGCAACAATCTCTTCATAAATTTCGTAGATTTTTGGTTTATATTTTCCTGCGTTTTCCTTTTGTAGCCTAATCCAATTGTAATGCCGCAATATGTCTCCTCGCGTCAGCAGAACGATACTACTGAGCTCTCTTGGACTACCAATAATAGGACAGTTAATTTGCTTTCTCGTATGAGATATTCTAATTCGGATAGAACAGCGATGCACTCTCCAAATGCGGTGAATGAAAATGAGTGGGTGGCAGCGGGCGTGAACTAATTGCACCAGTGAAACGTGGCCTAAGGTCATTATGGACTAAGGTCCTGTTTCGTGGAACTACTATCGCCATCTTTCAACATTTTTGTAAATGAATGTCAGTCATATCAGTTATTATATTACAATTAATTTAGCGTCGAATCTATTACCGTAGAGTTCTGTGGATCCGCCCTCCCCGAAAAAGCTCCCAAACCTTTTGCCTTAATTTAAACTTCTGAAAAATTCCGTGACCCCCAAATATTTGAATTTTTTTTCTTCGTTGAATAAAATAAATGTATTTATAAAAAAATATCGTTATGATGAACAGAAGCATTTTCTGTGAATTTCCATCATATTTGAGGGGAAATAACAACGGAATTCTATTAGTTTTTTTTGTGTGAGAAATTCTCAATATCCCCCCCCCCAACTTTTGTCATTTTTCGTTACATGTAAGGGGGCTTGATTGACGGAAATCTAATGTAAGGAGAAAAATTTTGAAATTTACTGCAAAAATTGCAAAAATTGAAGGCTCTTGCGGTTAATGAAGATAAAGTATGAAAATTATAAAAAAAAAATTCACTATTATTATACTAGTCAATAGAAAACTTTTGACACCTAGTGCTATTTCATTGTATACCTTTTTTAAAAATTCATCCTTTTTCGCTTCACCCTACCCCACAGGTTTTGTCCTACCTTTCTAATTCATGGAAGTGCATTATGTTTCAAATATCAAGAAATCATCTTCATACTTCGTCATTCGGAGGAAGGACTCTCGTTAAACTTTCTCAATTAAGAATGACAATTTTAATGTCTCGTAGAATTAACATTGGCTTTTACAGTGACATTATTCACCTTTACCCCCGTTTTGTACGCTACCCATCTCGAGCAGTTGGACCATATCTTCCGCTACAAGCCACTTCACATTATTTATTTAATCATGTCTAATCAGCGGCTCCAAGGACATGGAATCTCCTTCCAGATGAACTTAAAAGCATTCGGGGAGAACGTCTGCTCAAATTCAAGCTTACTAAATTTCTGTTGCCGTTGAGTTAGCCCTTTGTTGTTTATTCTTAATTGATTATAAATTTTATGTCATATTAACTGTTAGGGGTGGTTGGGACTTCAAGCTGCAACCTGTCAGCTTTTTTCTAATCCTCAGGTATATTTTATTAGTTTATATCCAGTTTGGCATGTGTTAAGAATTGTAGCTTTTATTATATCTGCAAAATAAACCATGTTGTATTGTATTGCTATTTAAACATAGTCTCATACCATACCTCTTCTGGAAATACAATGTCGCCTGTTCGGACATCTTTTCCAATCAGTGATTTGCACAATCATCATATTACATTTTTATTATAATGACGTGGAATTTCTTTAATCCACGTGGCTTTGCATTTCCAAGGAAATCATTTCCAGTTATAGGCGTAGACATAAAGTTTATAAGGGGGGTCATAGGCTCAATAAAGGGAGGGTTACAGAGCTACAACTCATATATTCCTATGTTAAATATACAAAATTTCATTGCAATGGGGGTTACAACCCCCAAAACCACCCTTGGCTACGTCTATAGGTACAGATGTGTCAATGCTTTCGCTAAATGAATTAATGACCGATTTTTCAGATCTTTCATACATAAATGAGCAGACTCGTTCAGTGATCCGGTCATTGAACGGATCACTGAACGAGTGATGTGATCCGGTCGTTGAACGATGCGGCACACTGCTAAGGTATTTTAGTTTGTGTTTCTTTTTACGGCGCATGGGCAGTTAAGATTATGCTGCAACAATGCTGCATGAACAAAGAGAAGGGACAGGTAAATTTTGTTAGTTCATTTCTTGAAAATATAGTGCCAGCAGTACGTCCAACCATTTCGTGCTATTAGCAAATTTGCAAAATTAACAACAATTGTTAGTTTAATATTTAACAACTACACAATCAGCTATTTATTAAGATTATTATTTATGAATTATTATGTAAGAGTAGTAAATGTTTCAAAATGGCGTCCATATTGTCCTTATCTGCTGCGATCAAGTTTGAGCAATAACTTTCACTCACAGAAGTGGCCCTGCGGTGGCGCAGTGTGGTAACGCGTTCTCCTATTGCGCGGCTAATCCGGGTTCGACTCCCAGCAGTGCAAAAAGAACGCTTACTCAGAGATCTCATAAAGATCGCACTGCTCACTGTAGTCCGGGGTTTGGTTCCCTAGGCCTTAAGAGGTTCGGATTCCTCGGAAAACAGTAGGTCCCGGCGCAGCATGACCACTGTAGTCTTTGAGCCACAAAACAAACAAACAAACATCACTCACAGAAGCATGAAAAAAATTAAAAGTTTAATTTTTAAGAAGTCAGGAGCTTTGGCATTCGGGATTATGGACTTTTACTGTATATTACAAGTAGCTATCAAAAATATACAAAGAGAGAGAGAGAGAAGAATTCTTACCTTTTAAAAAGTTTTCAATTTTATTATCATCCGCTGCATCAGGCCCAAACTCTTCAATGATTAAACTTTTAAGCTGAAATATATATATAGATATAGATATCAAAAAAATCTCACGAAATATTATTTATTACATGAACTTCAGTCTTAAAACTCAGGCAGCAATCTCTAAACCTTATTCAGTAATCCTAAAAGTTTGTACTACAATTATAAAAGTGCTTCTTATACCCTAAGAGCTTTGGTAAGGGATCTACGTTAAGTGTAATGCGCTGATTTTGATAAAGCTGGTACCATTGGATTGGTCTTGTCATGAGAAATAAAAAATCTAATGGAACTACCGATATGAATTCAACCCGTACGAATTCTACTCGAGAGATACAAAGCGTTTCATACAATCCGTCTATTATGCAGTGATTCCACTAACAAACAAAAAGATATTCTTGAAATATTATTGTATCGAGCAATATTTTACTATGTGTATTGACTAGGAATGTATTATTCTAAACATTGATCAGAGAGGATAAGAGTATGAGTTCGCATTAAAAAGATTATTCTAGGTTTTAAGAGAGTAAAGAACGTGGAAAACGTGGAACGTATGCAAATAAATAAAACCACTTAATCCTATACAATTCAATTGACTATAAATGAGATGGGAAAGGTGGCCGCACTTGTACTAGTTCTGACGCAGGTACCTCAAGGCAAGGTTGGGTCCCAAGTGAAAAAATGACTGGAAGAGCTTCTTTATCCCAACGTACAAATAACCTGCTTCACTTCAAGGAAAACAACTAAAAAGTTGACTGAATTGCGCTTCCAAACACTAAAAAATTCAACAGGTGAAGAAAGGTCCCTACTGATCTTGGATGAATCAGCAAGGTATGTAGATCATGAAGTTCACCGAAAATTGGGGCGGGGGAAGCTGAAGTCATGATTATACCTGCTGGTACAACGAAGAACCTCTAACCTCTGGCTGTTGAAACTCTCCATAACTATAAACTCATAATCAAACGTATGACCGAATATTCGAAAACTCACCAGCTCATATGTGATAAAGAGGATTTGATCACAAGGGAAACTATCTAAAATTGCATCAGTTGGTTCACGATCAAATCTCCACCTCTGCAGTTAAAGAAATTCCCGATGTGCTTTCCAGAAGGCGTTAATACAAATTGAAATTCCTACCTTCAGATCTGTTTCAAACTAACACAGAAAACTTGTAATAAATGTGAAACCCAGCCATTTATAAAATGTGCCTGGTGTGAAGAATCCCTATGCTTCAAGCTCTTTTAACATACAGTATGATGATTCACTTCTTAAGCGTACTACATATGCTATCAGTGCTTACAAACAAGTACGTTATTCGTGTAACAACTACTTAATCGACACAAGGAAACTTCTTAATTAACACTCTTGACTATATCCTGAAAGCCATAACTAAAACAATTGGAGTACCATTAAATAACCGGAAATAGTTGATCATCAGTATATTTTGTTATGCAGTATTTCTGTCTAACCACATTTACTTCGGTGCAAACTCTGGTGGATAATCGCAGACTGCTACAAGTAATCAAGGGTTCATGGAATCTGCAAGTTCCACCACGCTATGCCCAATACCTTCATAGACTAGTTGTACCCACATGGAGAAAGAATTTAAAGCCCTAAGGTATATTGCTTAGCTTGCAGTGGGAAGTTTAACATTTGAAGCTGAACTAAGTAATCTTCCAGAACCTAGTTACACCTATTGGATAACTACCCAAAATTAGCATTTATATTTTCACGGGGTAGGGGGCGGGTCCTACTCCACCTTCGGGATTACAGAGCCGTCTCCAGCGGCCACCTTCCCCATTGCAAACTAATTGATAACAAAATAATAAAAATCTCAAGTATAAGATCATCATCGATCAAGGCTACGTAACTATGTATAGTGTTGCGTGAGAATAATACACAAGTATAATAACACTCCTCATTAGCATATTCTCATAGGACCGAAAAATTTGTCCGTTAAAGAGGAGTGACCGTGAAAAAAGGGGTATTACTGCGAAGATATTTCTTTGCTGGGGAACATTTACCTTTTCGTAAAAACGGGGTGTCCATTAAGAAGAGGCTTACTATATTTGTGATTTCCACCGTGTGCTGTCCATCGGGTCAATGTTGTTGTTGAATGCAACCAATAAGAACCATTGTTCTATTTATCAAACAAGTATTGCTGTATTTCAATTTTAGGTTTTGCACTCTTTGACAATATTTTTTAATTATTTTTACGATTTAGGCAAGTTTTATGATGCATTTAGAAACGCATAATCTCATTTTTATAAACAAAATAAACGTATAAATTCAAGCAAGAACGCACACAGAAAACACAAATTTTTAAGGAAAATGTTTTCATTAGAAATATACTGAAAATAAAAGATAGTGAAATTTATTTTATTCGTAGCAAACATTAAATTAGAAATTTTTTTTTACCTCTTCAAAAGCCAGTCTATTTTTTGTGCAGTGATGAGACTCCATGCTGCTGCTAAAAATGTCAATCTCCTTCTTCTCGTTTGGAGCGTTGCTTTAAAAGAAACTTGTTCGGCTGCTTATTCTTGTACTCGTTTTCAAATGTATTCTTACGCAATTTTTTAGTAGAGATCAATATCTTTGGTAAAATAATGGGGATATTTGAATGAGAAATTGACAACAAAACAATGTTTTTAAATTACATCGTTGAATCTTTTTTTCTTTTTTTTCCTTGGAAAATATGATATAAGTTTCATATGAACAATAGGCATACGTCAGTTTTTGAAAATATGACAGGAATACCAATTTTATGCTAATATGTACTATCTTCACGACTCTATAAGGAACAATTACAGTAAAACCTCAATATCAGGAAAATGACGATTCCGTGAAAATAATTCGTTATAAAGAAAATTCGCTATGTGGAAACGATATATTCATGAACCAAGATAGCTAGAATAGAGTTGTTCTGGCTATCTTGTTCATGAACCAGGACAAAAAAATAATTTCGGTTAGTCTGATTTAATCAAACCCGTGCACAGAATTTCAAGAGGGTGGGTGGGTCTGGAAGAAATGGGGAGATAGGGTGACACAAAATTGTCTAGTAAAAGGTTCATTTAACAACGTTTTTTAGCACAATATAACTAAAACATTATAAAATCGACGATCGTTTTGGACGATCAATAGTGGTCCTCCTTCTTCTAGGACTGTAAAATGTCCAATAACACCAAGTGCGTGTTGCCAATTTCAGGCTGGTTAGGTTGCCACGAAATGGTTTCTATATTTGTTAATTTTTGTGGCAACTTAACCAGCCTGAAATCGGCAACACGTACTTGTTGTTATTCGACATTTTTACTATCCTAGAAGAAGGACGACCATTAATCGTCCGAAACTATCGTCGATTTTATAAATTTTTAGTTATATTGTGCTAAAAAACATTGTTAAATAAACCTTTTACTATCTGTGCACAATGTTCGTCATTTTTCATCTATATTCACAAACTGTTCTCTCGCAGAGCATATGATTTTAGAGCGATTGAATTATTCACATAGGGCGGGGGGAAGCAATTAAAAAAACAAACACTAATATTTTGTGTGCTGCATAATTTATGTTTGAAAAATAGATTATACATATAATTTTTAAAGTTAAAAATGTAGTAATTTTTTAGCAGGAAGTGGGGATTTTTTGTCTATTGAGTAAGGAGGAGTTTGCTTGTTATCCAAACTTGAAGACACTAGAGCAACGTTATCTAACGAAACTATGCCTGGTGTGGCGGCAAAAATGTGAATTGAATTCACTCAATGCGACCACTACGAGTAACAAATATTACATTGTAGCATATGTAAATATAAGAGGGGTTATCAGTTATTGGACAAAAATCGCCAACAGCTCATCGCCAGATTTTGGTGTAATAACATACTTTGCATTTCAGAAGGTAACCTCATTGGAACGCAGTATTACTAGAATGCAACCCCCAGTGTACCCCAATATAATAATAATATCGCAAACACCACTTGCAAACTGCGGACCAATATTTGGTCCGCAGTTTACATATGAATATTGAAGTTATCACCTTTTGATCTGCAATTTGTAATCCCCGTTCGAAACAGCGCCGGTAGCGATCACTTTATGAGGCGGAAGGTGACACATAGCTATGTCCTAAACTGTTACTTTTGACCAACACGTTCTCACATTCCTGTTCTAACAAGACAACAGGTTCCAAAGTTCCAATCACAGGTAATTGGAACATCTGAGTTATTTCACAGGTTGTAGAAATTGAGGAACTTCGCGAAAACGCACTTCAACGAGCCATCTATAAGAGTATATCGCGCCAGCTCCATAAAATAATAAGTCCTTTACAACAGAAAAATGTAAAACTAAATAAAAGAGAATAAGGCTTTAGGATATTGAAATTTACATGTTTGAAAAAAATAACGATATTGCAAATCAAAAACCGTTTGAAAAAATTCAACACAAATAAATACAGCAAAACACACTGATACTGCTGTAAATTAATTGATAAAAGATACTGAAAGGTAACAATATCGAACTGGTTAAACAAGATAATTACAAAAAAAGTGTATACTCAGATGGTGTAGTTATATACAGGTGTTTACTCGGGATTCTTCATGTGTAAATATCGGTAACATAAAAATATTAATAATTATACTAATATACACGTATAAAAATTGAAGTCCATCAAATATGAACATTTAAGAACAATAATCTTTCCACTTAAAACGGTCAATTTTTTCGATCCATTACACGCTACGAGCCTCTGAAGAAACTCCTTCGCAAGATACTGATGCTGTCATGAATTTAAATTTTCTCGTAATCCGAGGTTTGATTGTTGCTATGTTTATCTGGACAATCTTTTAATTGCGTCAATTGATGCAGCTAGCCACCGGTGTTTCCGAGGTAATCACAACTGAACTGGGCGCAAACTTCGAAAGTAGTTTGTTTTCTGCACTAATTAAATTCCTAGGTATTTATCGTATTCGTACTACATTTTATCATCCTTGTAGAAATGGCGCTGTTGAATGGTTCCACCGCCAACTCAAGGCTTCATTGCTGTGCCACGGAAGTGGGAGTTGGTGTAGTATTTTACCTATAGTTCTCCTAGGCATTCTCTCTGACGTAAAGGAAGATTTGAGGACAGCTGCGGAATTAGTGCACGGTACTTCATTAAGACTTCCAGACGAATTTTTTTAGAAATTCTGCTACAACTCCTATACCTAGTATCGATTTTGCTCAAAGACTACATACATATATTGGAACTTTACGACCGGACGAAACGCGTATCCACAGTAGTAAAATATTTTTGTCCATCCAGAGTTAAAGAATTGCACTTTCATTCAATAAAATATTTTAGAAGTCGAACCCAATCCAGTGGACTCGAAGGCAGAGGTGTTCACTACTGGTTTACTGAGTTACGCAGGGCCAGAACTATGTATCATGCCGTTCGGGACGAACAAGTGTTTTGCTTCTCCAAATGGATATCATTTTCACAATAATCACATTTGGCTGCCCCCTAAAAATCTGCCGCTCAGAGCGAATGCCCGGTTCGTTCCCTTTGGCAACGGTCCTGGAGGTACGTATATTAGATCAAAACTTTTTTTACACTCAACAGCTTGCCTGTCTCTGCTTTATTTATTAAAAGTTATCTGTCATGCCAGTCTTCTTTTGCTTCGACATTTTCTATGTTTATATGGGGTCGGCGTTATGGTCCTTTAATCTTCTCTTCCACAATCTTCTATCCAATGCCTCTTCTCTACTCCATCCATACTCTTCAAGATCTTCCATCACTTTATCCTTCCACCTCAGCCGGGGTCTTTCTCTCTTCCTCTTACCCATTACCACCAGTCTATGCAAAGCTTTCCCACATATTCCTCACTGCTCCGCTCCATAATAGCCAATATGCCAATAGCTTTTACAAAAATAATTATTTTTTTTTACAATCAATATGAATTTAAATGTTAATGTAAAATATTAATGTAAATTATAAACTCGCGCCTTTATAACTCGTTACTTTTTTAATTTCTTTAAAGTGTTAATTAATATTACATGCTTTCGTGTGTTTGCTAAAAGAAGTGAAACTTGTTTTGCCAGTTATTTTTATTCATCCATTTTTTGCATTACTTGCTGATATTTAGCAAAAAATGAAATCCCGTTACTAAGATCACTGATTGTATGACGAAACTTCTATATTATTGGCTGGGGAAGAAAAATTCGCATGCACGTTGGCTTTCAAAGTAAAATTACCGAATAAACGCTCAAAAACATGTATGCCACGGCTTTCCAAGGAGAAGATTTTTCAACTCGTTTCAACCTCAGTCTGAAAGGCGTTAACAAATAAAAACGGATGAGATTGGTTAAATTTAAAGCCTTAGTAACTCGAAAAATATGGATTTCTCAGCGTTTTCGAATGAACATTTTTCGCTTGGAATCTTATAAAGAATCGTGCTGTGCAAAGTTTATACGGTCTTGATGGGACACCCTGTATATATCCGCCCTAGAACGTATAGGTGGGAAAATAAAACTTGCCAGGATAGGTGAGGTACAAAGAAGCTTTAATCTTTAATTAGCTGAACAACATTCAAACTGAACATTATTTAGGCAAATATCCATTAAACATGGGGAAATGTGTTTTTCTTCAGTGTTATACCTTTTTCTGTTATTACTGACCCCTTACCGTCCACTTTTTACTCATTGTGATGACAGTGGAAGCATAGTATTGCTCGGTGATCTGGACATATTGGCTTGAAGCCACTGACACATTGCGGTGCAGTTTTCTTGTCTTTTGCTCTTGGACAGAATGAGCAGTTTCTTTTGCTTCCCCCAGGTTGAGGTGCTGATGCTTGGACCAGCCAATGGGAGAAACGTGCACTAAATTAATTCAGTTTAATACCAGTATAGGTGGGTACATGGAACCCGAAATACAACAAATCATGTGATCTACGGAAGCTAGCTATCTGCATAACCTATCTTGGAAAGATCTCGGTGAAAAACGAATTTACGTGGAGGTGCTAGTACTTGTCAACAAAAATGTGCATGCACCAACTGTTTATTTACGCAGTGGGGTGCACAGTACCCCACCCATGCTGTCTAGACAGAGATATATACAGTTGACAACGATCTTAATGCTGTAAAAATAGTAGGCAAGGAAACAATTGCAAGCATAATAAATCCTCCTGAACGTGCAGACACACCTAATGGAGAAGAAAGTCCAGAAGATGATATTCAAATTTAAAAAAAAAAAAAAAGTTTCACACAAACAAAAAGTTCACGAAGTTTGGATATAATTCGTCGATTCTCAAGTTTAAGGTGTATTAGAAGTAGTTTTTACAATTTCTTCTCACATTAACAGTCACACTTTCCTCTCCTCATTTCAGAACATAAATTGAACTGAATTTCTTGTTGCGTAGACATAACATTTAATGGCAACACCCTGCCTTCTTTTAAACAGAAATTTTACACTACTTGAAACTGTTATTGGCAAAATTATTTTTTTATTTATTTTTTAATATGAAAAACAATTTTCATATTTTCTTTCAAATTTAAAAATATTAATGCCTCATTAAAGTACTGCGTTAGGCCTTAAGCAATCGTCTGACTCACCTTTCCCCAGAGGCCACCTCGTACCATCCTCGTACCATCATCATTCACGTGAACTCCAGTATTACTCAAATTTGTAATTTTAGCATGGTTCGGCAAACGTTTTATCGCTGCACTACAGCGAGGCTATTTAATATTCAAGATCGAAAGAACTTGGGTACAGAAAATTGCGACAGACTACTTGGAGGAAAACGTTAGGTTTGACATTGCATAAGACATTTCAAGGAAAAATGCAAGTTTTCAACATTAAGTTGATTTGTGTATTAGATAAGATTTGTGAATATTCTCCCTATAGTGATCTCTTCCTTCAAAAGTTTTCTATGCAGGAAAATGCACAAAATTGCTGTATCTTACCCAGCGTGATATCTAGGAATCTCGTTTGGTGGGGGGGGGGATTTCAAAACTGAGAACTGGCGGTGCCAGAATAGCATTTTAGTCTTCTTTTAGAATTCCTCGTCCTTGAATGCGAATGCAGCGTCCAGTTTACTATTCTTTTTCATGGCGCATAAGTATCTAAAATACATTGGCCATTCCTTCATTAGTTCCTCTTTTTTAACTACTAAGGATTGAAGCGTGTCAACGATTTCTAACATATACTACAACAGTTCAGACCCTGTGTCTGTAGTACTCGTACTTCACCAACGGCTATTAGAACTTGAACTTTTAAATCCATATTGAAATAAAGCCATAGTATCTGTACGATTGCATTTACAATTTAAGTGTTCAAACACTTCACGAAAATTAAAAGCATGAAATTTCACAACACGCAATTTACAGCCAAAAACAGATATAATTTAATGCCATATGTAGGACCACGACATGAACACGCGAATGGAACAAACTTTAAAGAAAAAATAAAAATAGATAATCACATTAGAAATAGAATAATCACATAGCTGAAAAACAAATGAATTCGTGTTGATAATTTCTACACTCTCACCAAAGTGAGTTTTAACAGTTAACATATTTAAATTAATTTCGTTATTTTTGAATGTCTAAATAACAGAAGTAGATACAGATAAAAAATTGCTCACAACCATTAAAAACAGTTACGGTATATATTACTGATCCTGTGATAAACACCTGCATGTCCGTGTATTCTATTTGGAGATTTCGTTAGACATCGATCCCATTCAAGATTACTTATTGCGTTAACGACGTGAAAAGTATTTACAAACAACTTTAGTTATGGATAAAGTTCATCACACGAAAATTACGTAATTCTAACCATATGTGTGTGGATTATATAAGCTCGTGGGTCGTGAGTAGCTCTCAATAATTTGAAATAATTTTCAATTTCACATATATTGTTATATGCAAATTTGCATAATATATGCTTGACTCTACCTCCCTCAATAAGTTCGAAAACTACAGGTTACTGATTTTGACATTTAGGTATGGAATTATAAGGTTAACAAAGCCCTAGTAAGTCTGCAAAATTGAGTCAAGGCATTTAAATTAGGTATTAGTATATTGATACTCTATTATAGACACTTATGTCATTGACTAAATATGGGCAGCGTTTAAACATCCAGCTCAGGCTGGACAGGTTATGTCTCAGACAGATTGTGAAGTGTTTTTCATTGGAATTAATGCAAAACTAGATCTTATGGCTGCCCAAATGTCTGAAATTAGAGTAATTATAACTATGGTTGAGTCCTTCACGGAACAGCAAGAGAAAATGATGCAGCATCTGGATGGGTCAGAAAAACTTACAAATGAACTCGCTGGTAGGATTGTCGAGCTTTAGGCAAGATGTGCCCTTCAGGAAGATGATATTTCCGAACTGCATGCTTATTGTAATAAAATTGATTAGCATTTTAATTTTTTCAACTTGTTTATTCCAGTTTCAACCATTCGTTAATGTTTGTGGTTGTTCATGAAACCCCCTTCTCATCCCCTGGCGACGACGTATGCTTTTTTATGTGTATGTAAAGAGTGATAACGATTCCTAATGTTATCCTGCGACATATTCTGTCAGGAATTCCTCACTTGTTGCTCCAGATCTGCGGCATTTTGCTGTGACCACATCTGGCGGCCTACGATGACGGATAATCGATTTGCTAAAAGGTCTGGCGAGCTTGCTGCCAAGGAAGAGTATCAACAGAAAGGAGGCAGCTTAGATATGCGTATGGGTCCTGACATTATCCTATGTTGTCATGTCATGAAGGGTTAACGCAAACGGCCGCAGGATGTCATCAACATATCGTTGACCTGTTAAAGTTGTACGCCGCATTAATAGGGGCGTCTTGCTGACATATGAGATAGCACCCCACACCATCACTCTTTAAAACAAAGTGTGCTTGGGACCTCATAGGGTAGCTCGAAGTCCCATGAGTATTTGGCCTTCCAACATTCCTGAATCAAAATTTTAGGTAGCTGCGTTACCGGATTGAGGATTCCTAAGGGATCAAAAAGCTGATTTGCGCACGAAAGAATCATTCTTTTAGTTACTGGAACCCCTAATTTACAGGTTGCTAAAACATCATCTTTAGGATTGCAACGTAGTGTGTCTTCAAATATATTCCATTTTAGACTGAAAATGGGAATATTTTTTTCAAACCTCTCCACCTTTTCAATGTGTGTGTCAGTGATATTCGTAGGCTTATAAGTCGGACATTTATCCCCATTGTGCTTCCACCCTCATAGCTCAAATTGAGCAGATGACATTATTTCTTTCGAGAATATAATAAAATCTTCCATCCGGTTTTTTGTATCCAGACATGATGCAATTCTCCACGTAAAAGGAATTCTTTAATTTCTTGGATAATTCCATATGACAAGTAGGAACTTGTTCCAAATAATAAGAAATAGTAGCACCGAGTAGAAAAGGACTGGCATTAATTCCAAACACCTCCCTTTCGTGTCGATAGATTTTCAGTGTCTCGATCCCTTTATCTTCGCACCATAGAAATCTCAGATAATTTTTGTCCTTTTCATTGATCCCGATTCGAAGGAACGCCTTTCTGATGTCAGCTACGACACCAAATTTTCTCCATCTAACTCTATTCAAAATGCTCGGGATCAATTCCAATAAATTTGCACCTTTTCCGAGGCAGTCATTCAACGACGGACAGGTCTGTTGGACAAAGGCATCAAACACAGGGCGAATCTTTATCGTGGATTTTTCCTTTACAACGGCACGATGTGGAAAATAAAAACAATTGGATTCTTCTATATCACAGACGTTAACAGGTTCTATAATTCCTTCCCTCTGCCATTCTGGAAAGACCTTTTCATAATCCTTTAGCAAATTTTTCACCCTAGAGTCTTTATCATGGACTTTAATCTTCTTTCTGCTAACCATCTGTTATTCAGAAGTGGCCGACAGTCTTCCACCCAGGGAAGAGATACTTCGTAGCAACCATTTGGAAGTCTCTTTAATGTTTTCACAAAATATTCCTTTGCAGCTTCCTCTTTTTCTTCTTTGATCTGTTTTCGTGCCGAATTCTTTATTCCCAAAATCTTATAAATTTGTTATCGGAACGTCTTTCGACAACATGGAAGTAACCATTGGACAGAATTATTACCTAAATCTTCCTGTTTGCTACGTCCTATAACAGTCCAACCTAGTTTTGTTTTTATCGCTACCAAGCCTGACGGTAACCTTTTGCAACTTCCGATAATCAACTTTCCGGATACATTACATTAGATAGGTACTCATTTTGTGTTGTAGGCAAGTCAACACGCTCATGCTCTGATAGTAAGGTTTATTTCATACATAGAAGAAAATCATGATATCGATTACAATTTGGATATTTAACCTTAGGTTTGCATTTAGAAGAAATATGGTTTAGGTTCAAACAACGAAAACATGCTCCTTTTTGTAAAAAGGTGCTTCTTTTTTTCTAGTGGCAAAATTTGTGTAAATTCACAATTTGTAATATTATGACGCTTTCCGCAAGAAAAAAAACTACTCTTCTACTATTAAGTTTCACTTGGCGACTGTTAAAACATGTAATGCCTGTTGTTAAAGCAGCCACAGTGGAGATTGGATTCTTAAATATTCTTTTCTCTTTAAGCTGTAAACCATGTGGTTGAACCTGAATCTGGTCTGCTCTCAATTTCCCGGCGAAAAAAATCCATCAATTCCTCAACCTCAAAACTGTCTTGCGATTTTCTATCTCTATTAAAATTCGCAATTAATTGATTGGGCAAATAATTTTAGTATGATCGGAGTAAGTAAAGTTCCGTAAGCAGCTGCAGTTACCTCAATCCCGTTTAAATTTCTTAGCTGTATCTCAATGTTATCGTATAACTTTCGCAATGCAAGTATGTGGGTTGGGTTTCTAATTAGTATTAAACTCAACAGCTTCCTCATGTGGTCATCAATTACTAAATTCTTTCATCCAAAACGTTGTTTTAATAATTCAATGGCATCAGTATAATTATCATTCGTGAGAGAAAACTCACTCGTGGCATTAGCTGCTGCCCCACTCCCCAAAAAGTGTAAATAGTTAAATTTATCAACAGCAGTTAAATTTCTACTTTCGTGAATTGCATTTTCGTATTGACTCCAAAACCACAGCCAATTTGAAGAATCACCACCAAATTTGTTGTTAATTGTTAGCTTTGGCAACTTCACGCCAAGTACCTTGTTGGCAGAGCTTGGTTGTAACCCCAAATTATTCCCACTAACCCTTTGCTTAAGAACACGTCAAACAGAAAAATATTTTCAATGAACGTGTCGACCAAACTAAAATTTCTCCAAGCTCAAAAAGAAGAAAAAAAGGAAAATTATTTTTTTACAGCTCGCAGGTACGTATTTTATGATAATTTGAACTCGAGAATTGTAAAATAAAAACGTTACGTTATTTTCTCAACAGCCTCAATGTAGGTGTGTTACTGGAAAGTGAGGAGCTGAATAGATCCCAGACCTTTTATTTTTCTGTATGTTTTCATTTTGTACGTGGTTTGGCGAATGCTGTCTTTTGCATTTCCATCTTATACTTCTCCCCATTGAAAACAAAAGCAAACATAAAATTCTATATGAAAATTTAATCTATGTATATATCGATATACAAGAAACATATTTAAATGTTTCTAAACAAGAATGCACAAACTCAAGGAGTCAGAAGTTAAAAGTCTCAAAACTTCAAACATTTTTTTAGTCGGTAATTTCAAGTTTCAGTTCATGGGGTTCTACCACTGATACCCTGTAGTAAATTTTCTTTGATCTAAGGACACTGTAAGAATTATCCAACGTCAAAATATCTGAAAATAAAAGAAATTTATTATTAATTTTTTTATAACCAAACCAATGCTTGAGATACGCAGCATTAGAACAGTTTGCTTCACAGTACACTTCCATGCGTTATTAAGGTTTTGTTTATGAGAATGGTAAAGAAGGAGGGTGAAGTAAAGATTAGATGTTGTGATAAGAGTGGAAGTTAGTTTAGGATGGTAAAGGTCTAGGTTGAGAAAATTTTACAATGAGCGGTGGGCAGCTGCAGGTCCCCATAACAGGTAGTAGTAACTTTTGCAGGTAGGTTGTTGAGAAGACTCCCAATTAAAGAAAGGATACTGCGGAAGAAGCAACTATGTAAGCTATTTTCTAGTGTATCTAATCTGTCTTTCTAATGCTCACTTTTTTTTTCACTCAGGAACAATGGCAGACACAGACTTTCATTTTGGGGGGTCACTAGCAGAATTTGCCATGGTCTTGGAATAACACCATTCATTTATCATGAAAGTTGGAATTTTTTACAGTGAAAAAATATATTTTGGGGGTCATGACCCCTGTGACCTCTCCCCTGTGTCCACTCTTGCTGAGGAAAGTCAGTAAAAAGAAGAATTGAGACTAAGTAAGAATAGATTAAATTTCAGTTAATGAATGACAGTGAAGAAATCACTTAAAATTCTCTTTAAACTACTATATAAAAATTCTAAAAACTACTGTCAGACAGATTGATTTAAAACTATTCTGACGTGAGTGCTGAGGTTTAATTCTTTTTTTCTTACATTTACCAGGCTCAATAGAAATGGAGTAATAAAAAATACTTTTAGAGATAATGACACTACTATTGATCATGTAAGGTCCTCTTTGGATTCTAATTAATATCAGTGTATGGATAGCTTGAAAAATCCCTTTTAGAATATAAAAATTGTGCAAATAATCGGACTGGCTAATTCGAAAGGGGACATTACACGATCAATAGTAGTGTCATTATCTCTAAAAGTCTTATTTGGTTACTCCTTCGTTACTTTTCAACCTTGTTTGAAATTCTCAATTAAAATGATCTGCAAGGTTGATGAGTAATATAAAAGTGATAAAGCAAGATTTTTGGAAGTAATGACATTACTATTAATCGTGTAAGGTCCACCTAAGCGGATGGAGAGGAACAGGCGGTGTATGTTTCCAATGCAACATTTTAAAGACAGTTCATTTTAAATATGCGTATTTATTTTATGGGGTAGACAAAGTCTTAATTTGTATATTTTTGTGTGCCAGGGACGACTTTGTATAGTTTTATAAGGGGGTATACTTTTTTCTCAAACCCCCATACTGGTTATTAAGCTAAACCAAAAGCGTTGCCTTAGAAAGGTAGGAACGTTGGCATATGCAGGGGGTGTTGATGGGGGTTGTAACTCCCATTGCAATAATTTTATTTTGTATATTTAACATAGGAATATGTGAGTTGTAGCTCTGTAACCCCCCATTAAGCCTATAAACCCCCGCTTATGAACTTTTTGCGTACACCTATGGATTGGAATGCACAGGATTATACCCATATAATATATTTATCACCAAAGTTTGATGCAGAGTGACCAGGGCCGGGTTTAGACAAGAATGGGCCTCAGAGTACACGGGTAAAGATGGGCCCTTACCCCTCTCCACTTACTGAATGGACAAAGTTCACTGCACGAGGCTCAACAATGTACTGAACAATTTAAAATTTTATTAATTCCGATATTTCTTACAGTAGGTAAATGAACGGTTTATTCATACTCTGCGCGCTTATTTTTGAAGCAAGTTTTTAATAATGTCCATTGAATTAGCTTTTACTTTTGCAGTAAGATCCGATTCCATGAATAACAACGGAAGCATAAACTTTATATAAATGGCTGGAGATAAAAGTTTTGGCTTCATGCATTATTACTCTCGCTCCCTCTTTTTGTATAAATTTTTATAATACGAGTAACCTATACTTGTTTTTCAATGCTTTCGTACTTCGGGAGTAAAAGTCTAATTTGGAAACAAAATGTTCTAAAAACACAAGTATTTTTTACCATACTGGTGAGCCCTAGCCCCATGTATGGATAATCCGATCTTGAGTGTGACACCTACAGTCTACTGGAATTTTCTTGTTTATAAAAGATAGTTTAAGCGACAGAATGACCAATGAATATAATTCAACCGGTCTATTATTAAAATTGAAGAAATATGAAACATATGCATTTGGCATCCAATGTACAACAGCAAAAATATCATAAATTTGTACGAGAATGTGTGTGTCATGTTATGAGTTCATCTCTAACAAATCAATATAAATTCTTAAAATTATCTCTGCAGTAATACGTTTTCTATTGTCATCCTTCATCGCGAACCGCTGGGCATATCAGCAACACCATGAATACTGTTTATAAAAATTTGCATGCTTACACAAAAAGGTGTGCTACCACTGATCTATGGAATTAACCTTTGGTCTACCGGGAGCATTTAATCGGTAAGAGCTTTTTTTGTGGGGGGAGGGGGAATCATTGGAAATTGAATATCTATATATATATATTGCCGTTCTGTATTGACATAATGCCAAGGGGAAAAAGTTGCCATGGCGTCATTTCAGATTCCAGCATTACCTTACATGCTACATAATATCAGTAGTAAGATTTATTTGCAAAACATGAAAAATCTCCTAATTTGAAATGAACTACGCAATGATTTAAAAAAATACATTCAAGATAATACTCACATGTCCCTGGTTCCTCACACTTAAATGTGCCAGTTTCACATAATGTATGTGCAGCGACTCTTTGAATAGCGATCAGTGGTCTCTTTTTATTTGCGGATTCACTTTCAGTATAAAACAGGCCAAAGGCAATATCGTAATCATCGGTCTCGATATCCCATTCTATGAAGGAGCCAGCTACCAGAACTAGTATATTTAGATCAAGAGTTTTCCCCCTTTTCAATATATGACACTTGACATCAGGCTGTGCTTGCAAACAACGAGTATTCATGTTCTTCATGTAATATTTTTTTGGTATTAAATTTCGCTGAGAATCCTAAATTTCCAAAAAATAAAAAAAATTTATGTTGAGAAACTTTATCTGCTATATCACTAAGTTATCTACTACAATTGCCAACAAAATGGTATAACATCTTTTTACACTAATTAAGTTTTTATAATACCAGGTTTATAACTTCAGGATTTGCATGCATGCCTAGTTAAGCTTTTGGGGTGGGCTTAACGAGTTTATATTTATTAAATTATACGGAAGGGATCGACCGATGGCAAAATTTGGCCCATGGTCCGATGACGATTATTTACCCATTGGTTAATTTCATACCATCGCCGATGCCGATTGAAAAACCGATTGTTCAATTTCATACCATCGCTGACGCCGATTGAACAAAAGATTTTTTTATGTTCGATTGGCCGATTGCCGATGTTTTCAATTATTATTAATTAGTAAAATCTTTAAAGATTATATTATGATATGAACCTTAATATTTATGAAGGAAAATTAGCATTGAGAAGTGTTTGGTATCATTGAAAAGCGATTGAAAAGACGAAAACGACACAAAGATATCAATTAACCAGTTACACCACTGTTTTCAGTTACGAAACAGGAAATCGTTTAACACTTATATCCCCTACCGGTCCTCCTCCTGAAAAAAACAACATATGCAATCTAGTCTCGTACTTTCGTATAGGCTATTTTCAAGATAAATTCTATGTTGGCAAGGGGCTAACTTCCTTAAAAATGCAACCAGATTGGTGAAATTTTAGGGCAAGTATGTACAGGCGATAGCCAGTAAAATGAGCTGCTGAGACAATTTTGGAACAAGAGAAAAATAGATCCCATGAATAGCAAACTTCCATCCCAGTAGGCGGTTGAAAAAGAATTTAAAATGCGAAAGTGGCATTATTTAATATGCAAGGTATTATTACCCTTCTCAGGGATAACACAATTGCCAAATAATGGTCAACACAAAATGCCTCCGGGACGAACTTTTGTGGGACGTTTTTCGTGGGAATGTTTTTATTATGAATAATAATTTTGAATCCCACGTTTACGCTCAATCAAGATTTTTTTAGTATTAGAGGAAAAACAAACATCGTCCCTGTCCTTGAGTTGAACTAGGGTGCTATCGTTGAGCCTAGAATGCCTTAACCGTTAGGCCAACAATGTGACGAACAACTCTCTATTTTTTCTCCGTATATAAAGTTGAGTTATTATTACCCTATTCAGGGCTAACACAATTGCTAATTATTCATTATATTACTGAACTAGACTTTTTTTTACAAATATTTTTAATAATTTCACAATTTATCTCCAAGAAACTTCGGTAAATGTAAATTAAATATTTTTCATCTCTTGGGATAAAATGAATAATTTCTGATTGTCTTTGCAAATATAATATCAGATATTTTCTCTTTTTTTTATAATATTTTTCAATATATATATATATACATAAATTATTTTATTATATATATATATATATATATATATATATATATATATATATATATATATATATAAAAGTTTTCCTCGCCCATTCTTGGCGGAAACAGGCTTTGGGACGGGCAGAGCGCCATGTTCCCAAGCCTCTTTTTACATCACTTCTTAATGTGCCATGTCTAGAAACTTCCTGACAATGTGACACGTGTTTAGGATTGTGGCTTTTTGTATTTCAATGTAGGTGTTTGGGTCAATGTTGAGTATCTCCAAATTCGTCGCAAGCGTTTTTGGTACTATCCCTGTTGCTGAGATGACTAACGGGATGATGAGGATCTTTTCCATACCCCATATATCTCGTACTTCATGTCTGAGATCTTGGTACTTGGTGATTTTCGTTGTGTAGGTTGTCTGTATGTTATTGGTGTTGGGTACTGCTATGTCGATTAAGTACGTGGTCTTATTCGATTTATCGACGAGGGTTATGTCAGGACGGTTATGTGGGACTGTCTTGTCTGTTATGATTGCTCTATCCCAGTAAAGCTTGTGTGTTTCGTTCTCATGCACGGTCTCTGGCTCATATTTGTAGTACGGGCATTTTTCTGTCAGAAAGCCAGCATTCGCTGCCAATTTCTGGTGGACTATTTTCGCTACTTGATCGTGTCTATGTTTGTAGTCTGACTGCGCAAGGATCTTGCATCCTGCCATCACGTGTTGGATTGTCTCCGATGCCGCATGACAGTGTCTGCATTTGTCGCTTTCTATGTCTTTTCTCTGGATGAATTTCTGATTGTTCCTTGTTGCGATCACTTGGTCTTGGATGGCTAGCATGAATCCTTCTGTCTCTGGCTGGAGAGTGCCTTTGGCCAGCCAAGAATTTGATGCCTTTTTGTCAACGTGTGGTTGTTGCAGGTCATTGTAGTGCCTGCCATGTAATGGTTTTCCGGCCCAAGTTCTTAGTTTCTGTTCGTTGGCTGTTTCGAGGACACGCTCTTCGGTACTACACAGGTTTAGTGGCGTGTAATTTGCATCTGCTTGTATTATGGCTTGGATGAGTGGCGATCGGGGACTCTTCAACTGGAAGTATTGCCTCATGCTCTGGATCTGCTTGTCATGTAAGTCTTTGAGGTCCGCTTGTCCGCGTCCTCCTTCTTCCCGGGGTAGTGTTTGCCGTTCAATTGCCGTTGCAGGGTGTAGTTGTCCGGCTCTTCTCTGGATGGTTCTCATTTTCCGCTGGAGTTGTTCTAGTTCAGTGTTGGACCATTTGATGATCCCGAAGGAGTAGGTGAGCACTGGTACCGCATATGCGTTAATTGCTTGCGTGGTGTTCTTCCCGCTCAGTTTCGTCTTCACAATGCTTCTAAGTCTTTCTTGGAATGCTTGCGTGAGCTGGACCTTGACTTTCTTGTGCTCCTGCTGCCGTTTTTGCATTATCCCTAGGTATTTGTAGGTTTCGCCCTCGTCCAAGGTCTTCAGTAGTCTCCCGTCTTCGAGTTCGATGCCTGGTAAATCTTCTTTGCTATTCTTCTGTATTTTGCACTTATCGAGGCCGAATTCCATTCCTATGTCCTTGGAGAATGTCTCTGTTATACTGATGAGTTGTCGGAGTTGGGTGATTGTTGGCGCGTATAGCTTGATGTCATCTACGTACATGAGGTGGGAGACTTTATGTAGGTTTCTCTTGTCTTTCTTCAGCATGTATCCGTATTTACTTGTGTTCAGCATCCTTGACAAGGGGTTTAACGCCAAGCAGAACCACTGGGGGCTTAGTGCGTCTCCTTGAAAGATTCCGCGGCGGATGGGGATCTCGGCCGTTTCTATTTTACTGTCTGGCGTGTTTAGCTGTAACCGGGTTCTCCATTGTTTCATGCTGCTCTGTAGGAATCGGATGATTGAGGGATGCACTTTGTATATGCTGAGTATTTCAAGGAGCCACGAGTGCGGAACAGAGTCGAAAGCCTTCTTGTAGTCTATGTATGCGGTGTTGAGTTTTCGCTTTTGTTTTCTTGCTTGTTCCAGGATAACTGAGTCGATGGTAAGCTGCTCTTTACATCCCAGAGTCCTTTTCTGGCATCCCTTATATATATATATATATATATATATATATCATCATCATCATATTCAACCATTATCTATCCACTGCTGGATGAAGGTCTCTCCAAATGCTTTCCACACAAGTCTATCCTGGGCCATTCGTTTCCACGTCACCCCAACCTCTTTTCTTATTTCATCCACCCATCTAGTTTGAGGACGTTTTCTAGGTCTTCGGTGGTCTCTTGGAATCCAGTTCAGAATTTCTGTTGTCCATCGTTGATCAGTTCTTCTTGCAATATGCCCAGCCCATCGCCATTTCAGTCCTTTTACTTTAACAATGATGTCCTCTACTCTAGTTTGCTCTCTCACCCAAGTGTTTCTTTTTCGATCTCTCCTAGTTATTCCAAGCATGCACCTCTCCATGCTCCTTTGCGTTGTCTGTAACTTTCGTATTGCTCCAACTGTTAGACTCCATGTCTCTGATCCATAAGAGAGGACTGGCAATACACACTGGTTGAAGACCTTTCTTTTTAGACATAAAGGCAATTTCCCCTTCAGGATAAAACTGTTTCTTCCAAATGCACTCCAGCCAAGTTTAATACGTCTGTTGAGTTCTTTCATAATGTTGCCATCCATTGAAATCAGCTGGCCAAGGTAAATATATGAATCAGCAATTTCTAGCTCAGTGTTGTCAACTTGTATTTTTGTTTCCTCTACAAAATTATTGAACATGATCTTAGTTTTTTGTAGGTTCATCTTGAGTCCAACTTCTTCACTTCTAGTTGAGAGCTCTTGTACCATGTCTTGGAGTTCTAATGGGTCCGTTGAAAAAATAACAATGTCATCAGCAAACCGCAGATGATTTAAATATTCACCATTTATTTTTATTCCCTTGTTATTCCAATTTATCAGCTGAAAAATCATCTGTAAAGCAGAAGTAAAAAGTTTTGGAGAAATGGTATCTCCCTGCCTCACCCCTTTGCCAAGTTTGATAGTTTTGGTATCTTTATGTAACCGAAATTTTGCACTTGCATTTTTATACACACGTTTCACCATGTCAATGTACACATCCTCAATGTCTGTTGATCTTAAAGAGTTGATGACTGCTGATGTTTTTATAGAGTCAAAGGCCTTCTCATAGTCAATAAATGCAACACACAATGGAAGTTCATATTCATGTGTTCTTTCAATTAATTCTCTTAATACTTGAATATGGTCCACTGTACTGAATCCACTTCGAAATCCAGCTTGTTCTCTTGGTTGAGCTGCATCTAATTTTTTCTGCAGGCGATGTGTTAGAACTTTTGTGAAGATTTTATAAATAGCAGGTAACAAGCTAATTGGTCGGTAATTTTTCAAATCCTCTTTATCACCTTTTTTATGCA
>QLNU02014055.1:0-14577 GCA_006491805.2 Dysdera silvatica
GTGTTTAGCTGCCTCGTTTATTCGGTTTACTTAATTTGTATTGTGTTTTAGTGATCTTGTGCATAATAGTTATTGAAATAAAAATATTAATATTTCAACTTCTCTTTTTTCTTTATAGGATCGTATAATGGAAACTCTACAAACTATTTACAATCACATAATCATTATTTTTTAACTGATACGGTTAACTGTCTCAGTAACATCATTCTAATAAACGACTATTTATGCTTAATGATAGTAATTTGCGGTACTAAAAAATACTCTATAGCATTTCCTATATTCCGATTAATGCTGTTTTCTGTTTAGCCACGACTTTTCTCCACTCCTTGAAAGTCGATAATCAGAGAGTTTATTGTACATAATCCATTTACATAAACGCTCATCAAATGAAAAGTTTCGACTCCCGAAATGTAATGAACAATTTTGAAACAGTTCGACAAATTACTAAAAATGAGTGAACTTAGTGCTCCTGTGCAGTTAAATTTCACTCTTACTTCATGCAAAATCTCAAGTATTGAATTATAAAAATTAAAATTTCAGTTCGAGAAAATGAAAAGTAATTTACTTGAATTTATAAAATCAGAGCCGCTGCGTGGGTTATAGATGACATTCTGCAAAGTTGGATTTCAGCATGCCCATAAAGTGGAATTTGCTAATTGAAATGAAATTTCAAAAAATTTTATTTCTTTAATATACAAATATAATACTATATATACATCAGGGCCCGATTAAGACTAATAGGAGCTATGGGCACAGTATTAGATGGGGACCTTTACACTGCGGTTGCAGATTTAGGGGGGTCTGAAAGTAGTATAAGATACTTATAGTTCGTTCGCGGAAAGTTGACCAATGGTACCATTAGAATTCACGGGAGCTGACGTCACAAACGGGCTAGTTCATTACAGCAGAGGGGAGGACGTCATTTCGGAACTGGTTTTTGGCGCAGACATATGTTCGCTAAAAACCAGTTCTGAAATGACGTCCTCCCCTCTGCTGTAAGGAACTAGATCGTTTGTGAAGTCAGCTCCCGTGAATTCTACCGGTACCATCTGTCAACTTTCTGCGAACGAACCATACCCAGTTGCCTGACGCACAAAGTAACACCCTGCAAAAATTTAATGTGATTGAAGCAGTACTACTACGTGCGCACTGTATGTTCATAACATGTGAATTTGAATTACACAATTCCAATGGCTACCGTAGACCGAGAGTAAATTTAGTGAAATCTTTGTTTGGATTTTTATGGCCAAGCATCTGGCTATCCCGCCGAGGAGAATTCTGGTGAAATGAATCTATAATTCATAGACTCCATGTCCCCAGGACGGACACAGATCTCTTCATTTTGTGGGGGTCAGCACAGAATTTGACCTTATCTTGAATAACACCCTTCATTTATCATGCAAGTTGGAATTTTTTACAGTGAAAATATTCTTCTGAGGGTACGACCCCGTATCCTCCCCCCGTGTCCGCCCTGATGTCGCCAATGCAAAACCATTTGATGAACATATCAATCAATGGACCATAGAGGAAGGAATTTGATTTTAAGGGTGCATATCTTGCTGGTATATGCACTGGCATTGAAGAATCAAGTCGGAGTGTAAAAAAAATTAAATGTCATTGCATGGAGTTGATTGTTTCTGACTAAAATTTCTTGTAAATTTCAAAATAAGTTTTCTGATTTGGCTACAACTTTTTCAATTCAGCCCAAATTTTTTAGGTGCAAGTTAGCTGAAAAGCTACAAAAATTTTTTCAGGTTACCCCCTGGTCAGAAGTCACATTAAGCAATCGATCCCATTTTTATAATGGTACACTGCCGCCTTGGGAAGTTTTGTCGTTTGGATTTATTATGGCGCAAGAGCATCTGGGCTATACTGCGCCAAACAAAACCACCAAAATCGCCACAGAAGTAAAACATAAACTAAGTTAGCAACAATTTTATCAACTTTTTAGGCATAATAATATTAACGCCGATGTTATGGCATGATTAGATGAGATGAAAACGTTCATAAAAATGTTTTTGCATCTGGTGGAGCACGACTTTCAACCAGCAGGTGCACTTACCAACTAAGCTACAGACGACCAAACAGGTAGTCAGTTCCCCTACGAACGTATTAAAGGATTTTTCGAAACCGATTACTTCGCGGAATGGAGAAGTACGTAGACTGCTATTTTAAATAAAACATAAACTAACAAATAAATTAAATTTAAAATAAAACGCTGAGACCAGCAAAACAATACAAAATAAATGCAATTATATAGGTAATTTAACACCCGGTTCATCACAAAAATATGCTCATAATGTAAAACAATATAATACCGAAAACATTAACTTACTTTTATTCAACTTATTACTATGAATTTTAAAGCATAAGTTACTTCGTTTTAAATGATACATTAATTTTTTGTATCTAAATCAATAATATTGCAATTTTATCATGTAATGTGAGCTTCATTCTAAATTAAACAATTTTATAGTTATTTTTCCTCAATTTTTAAGTTTACATTTCTCATTGACGTTTTATGTCTAAAAATAAAGATAATTTAATGTAAAATATGAAATTCTGTTTTTTAGTGTAAACGTAAATTATTAAATTCTTTTTCTGTAAGATATTCTGTTATAGTGAATTCTCTTTTTTTTTTAAGAAAATTATTAAAAATTAATTACATGAATGCTCCATACATCTATTTTGCCGTACACAACATCCTTCAAAGTGTAGTTTTTCATTATATGCATGACAAATGACAACAATTTATGTATTTAACTGTAATCTTCTTCTTTTGATCACTTAATTTGATTACATTTTTTCTAATTATAAGCTATTCCTGTTAATGGATTTTGTGACTGACAAAAAAAGTTGTCTTACCTCCATAGTAGCTCTTATTTCTTTCCTGGCCTCAAAGGGCAACCAAGGCTACAGGACAGCCAAAACTTAACGTTAGTACTCGCTGACGGTAGTTTCCCTTATGCGATATGCTCAGGTAATGGACGTGCGTGACGTCATCAGCCACGTGAATATTCGCTGGAACATTAAATTACCCAATCTGCCTTCAAGTAAACACTTGTAACGCAAACGTTTAGAAGCTTCATGTGTAGGTTAGCTTTCCTCAAAAAAAGAATTGTAATAGAAATTCTACAGTCGTATGGAAATGGAGTTATTTATAAAATTTTTAATTAAACTACCTAAATTAGACGAGGTAGTTTTAGAGGTTCTCACATTTCAAAAGAGATAGACTTCGCTTTATAATAATCAATAAATGCGGCCAATTTCAAGTTTTTAGGATGTGAATGACATAGTTTTGAATCAGTGCTTTTGCATTCTAAATTGAAATTTTATTTGTTTATTACAATTTCCAAAATGTGACAAATTTTCGGCTGTAGAAAACTAGTAAAAATATATATAGAGAGCAGATGGCTAATTATCAGAAATTTCACATGTGCAAATCATAGGCGGAGTGGGTACTCTGAAAGGGCGCATACCTTGGATTTTCGAAGTGCGCAAGTCCTTGCTTATTTGGAGGCGCGTGTCCTATCGTCCATTAGGGCGCACCGGCCCAAAAGCCGGCGGACCAGTCCGCCCCTGGTCCAAATCACTTTTGAAACCTTGAAGGCGACTGACATCTTGCAGGCGATCGACGTCATTGTCACATAGCTAATATCAATATTTTAATGAATTGTTATTGATTAAATTAATTATATAAAATTTTTACAAGAAATATTTATTTTCAACTTTTTTTCACATGGCATTTATTATACAGTTCGATTATTTGCACTTTTGATTGTCAATATACGGATTCAGGAGCAGCTCGTTCCGATAATCGGTTCCCTTCCTATTGGCATATCTGGAGGCAGTGCCGGATTTCTAAATGGGCACGTTAGGCACTTGCCCAGGGCGCCAAATTTCTAGGCGCGCAAAAGGCGGCGGATTTTTTTTAATTGCAATTTATTTACCGTAGAATTCTGTCGATCAGCTCTCCCCGAGAAGGCGCCCTCCACCTTTTTTTCTAAATCTGAAATTCTGAAAAATTACGTGAAACAACCCCGTCTCCAAGGGCGGATCCAGGCAGGGGGAGTACGCCCTCTGAAAATAATGAATTTACATTAAAAATGATTAGTTTTATTTTTTACTTGAAAATAAAGTTACAAGTGAAATTTTCAAACCTTGCGCCCTTCTTGAAATTTTGTTCTACATCCGCCCTTGCCCCTCCCCCAATATCCAAAAATCGTCGTCAAATAAAATTAGTTTATTGATATAAAAATATTGTTATTTATCGAAAAATATTGTTTACTATAATAACAAATTGATCATGAATGCCCCCCAACACAAAATTTTTCTTTACATTTGAGGGACGAATCCAAGAAATTTTATTCATTCCTTTAACAAAAAATGCTCAGAAGCACCTCCCCACTTACTCAGCAATTGGTCCGGGGCTAGGACGCATAGACAGAATTCTGCGGTAATTCAAACCGTGCGTTTCGTTTAAAGGAGGCTAAAATTACCTTTTGGGCACAGATTAACGTATTTTTCCTGGATTAAATTCCCCACCCGACATCTGAGTAAGGAGTAGAAAGATTTATGGATTTCTGATGTGTACTTTCCAGATAATATTGAAACAATGAGTTCGTGGAAATTAAGCAGGACCGGGTGACCGATTTGTATTATATACATTCGAGCAAAATACTCAGTCGGCTCCTGAGTTCTTTTTAGTTAGTCATATTATTTAAGCTGGACAGGACCAGAGGAGTGTGATTTTTGCACTAGACTTATTTTCATTTAATTTAAAATTTGTTTCTAGCCCTAACTCAGCAATTGTTATTGTGTTATTTAATGCATATAAGTAAATTAAAATAAAAAGAGGAGTAAAAACCCAAGTGGGGCTGAATTTAGAAAAAGGGCATCCAAAAAAAAGTAAAGAGTTTGAAGTTCTAAAGAAAGTTTATAAAATAGGTTCATTTTTTAATGCTTTTTCTGCTTCAACTGATAAAAAACTAACAAGATGAAAGGTTTCGAATTTTCTTCCCATTTTACTGATGCTTTAGTTGTTCAAGAAAATCAAGATACAAAGTTAAATAATGAACGAGATCTGTCCATGCATACTTCGAACGATGTTCCATCGTAAGATCATGCGTGCTATAAACAGACAACGGGAAGGGTAAATTATTACGCCCTTGTGTACTAGAGGAGCTTTCTTTGGCTGAAGGTATTAATACGATAACTAATAAGTTTGTGTTAGGAGATCCAGCCACTTGGGAGGTAAATAATGCAGCAGAAGTATTAAAAATGCTTAAAGATCCACCACAATTTAATTTACAGGTTGATTTTTTAACTTCTGAACGTGTTTACAATGACGTTAAGCGGAAAATATCCATCGATATATTTTCTGGTAAACTTATCAATGGTGAAATATTTGTAAGAGACTTGCTCTTACAAATATCTCACCATTGTAAGCAGAAGCGGACTGAGTCCTTTCAAAGGGCGCATACCTTGGATTTTAGTAGAGCGCGAGTCCTTGCCCATTTTGAGGGGCGAGTTTTATTGCACATGAGAGCGCACCGGCTCGGTCTGACCCTGATTGTAAGAACGAGTAAAAAACATGCAAAGATCAGTATTGAGAGATGAAAAACTTAATATACAGGCCTGCATAAAAGTTTAGACACAACACAAATTTGAGTATAACAAAATACTATTAAAACTGAAGAGGCAGGAACTTTAATATTACGAAGTATGAACACATGTAATATGCAAATTAAAAATTTGAGAACAGAAATCACATCAGTAGCGAACTTGCTGCAATATATAACTTAAAATAAGTAAAATATGTGGCACAAAAGTTTAGGCACAAACATAAATTTTAGCACTTGCATAAGGAAATGAACAATTTTAATAATCAATGTAGCCACCATTACTTCGTATTAGATTAAATACGCGGTCGTTCATTGAAAGCACAAGATTTTGAAAGGTTTCTGGTTCAAAATTAAACCACGCTTCTTCTATAGCCTTTTTAAGTTCTAAAACGGACGGATATTGCTTTCCATTGGCATACACAACATTCGTTAGTATGCCCCATACATTTTTGATGGGATTACAGACAGGACTAAGAGCAGGCCAATCGAGAACTGTAATATTTTTAGAGCTCATTCATTCTTTTGTTGACCTGGATGTGTGGATGGACGCATTATCTTGTTGGAAAACCCAGTTTCGTCCACATAAAAGTTCGCCAAAAGGTAATAGGTGACTTTCAAGAGTTGCCTGGTATGCCTTGGAATCTTGTTTTCCATTCAAAAACGCCAAAGAAGTCTGTCCATTGAAGCTAAAGGCTCCCCAAACCATGACTGAACCTCCTCCTTGACGTCTGCTGAACCGACTTAAGGGGAGTTTTCGAAGATCGTGCCAGTAGTGCGAAAGGCCATCGGGACCATCTAAGTTCCACTTTTTTTCATCACTAAATAACACCTGCAGCCATTCGTCACTGTATGATATGTGCTGCCTTGCCCATTGTAGTCGTGCTTGTTTATGATGTAATTGCAAACAGGGCTTGCGGCGCATTTTTGCATATCTCAAATGCCTGCATTCTACAATCCTTCTACGTATGGTTTCTCTTGACACTCGCATTGCTAACGTGTTTTTTATTTGATTTGCAGACAGGCTTTCATTTGAAGCCAATCTTCGTATTTGTCTATCATCCCGAATGCTGGTCACTCGAGGCCTCCCAGATCGTGATTTTGGTTGATACTGATCACCCCGGGATAATACTCGATAAATGCCTCGCTTTGAACGGTTCAATGCAAGAGAAATTTGAGTAACCGATTTACTTTTAGTTTTCAGCCTCCAAATCTTCGAAATCTCGTCATTCGTAAATTGCTTTGACATCGGCATCGTTCTAAGCATTCTAAATTATTTCAGGCCTTATATAACAACTCTGGGAAACGCCCCTTCGATCACTTGGGAACTTCGCGCCGTTAATTTGCATAAATCTGACATATGTGCCTAAACATTTGTGGCATGCAGATTCCAATATTACGGTGTTGGGATATTTTGTTTCAGTACTTTTGGTAATCTTTTAAATTGCACAATTTATTATTGGTTCTAGGATTATTTAGATAAAATATCGGCGAAGTTCAATGTTAATTTTCGCTTTTATTTATAATTTGACTCTGTGTCTAAACTTTTGTGCAGGCCTGTGAACTGGATGCTGATGTGCTGTAAAATGGATAATAGAGAGAGTTCAAGTATTACGTCAGCACCCATTTGGGGGTGGCTGATGTTGTTGAGTTTCTATTTCCGATGTTAAAGAAGTGTTAATTTTGCTATAAAATGGCCAAAATATTGCTTACGTAATACTTGAAATGTCGCTTACTGGGAAAGCGAATTTTCCAGAGATCGTAGAAAGCTTTGCCCTGGACCTGCGGTGGCGTAATGTGGTAACGCGTTCGACTCCCAACGGTGCAAAGAATGTTTACTCATAGATCTCATTAAAGATCGTACTACTCACTGTGCGAGGTTGAAATTTAGAAATTAACTTTAATAAAAATTAAATAAAAAAATAAATAGCACACTAGGGTTATTATTAATGATAAGGTTAATTATATCGGTATAAGTGCGTGATTAAGTTTATTACTAGTTTTTATTCGTTATTAAAAGCGGCTTTTGTGATGTCTACGTGATATATAATAATTGGCCATGGTTGGGCATCTGCTCCCCTCTCTAACCGTCGCCAAACTAGTAATAAACTTGCCAAGCTTGTAACCTTACCAAACTTTTGGGGCGGACTAAACTTCTTAGGGGGTGACCGTACCACACCTCGTGGGCGGACTAAACTTCTTGGGGGGTGACCTTTCTTAGCCGCGTGGGCGGGATTAACTGTCTTATATAACAAGCGGACTTTCTGATATTTTATATAATATGTATATTTCTAGACAAGTAGTATTTCTTTTTTTATAATTCAAAACTAGCTATGTATTAAATATATACGAAGATCACTTGAACTATAAACTTAAAATTTCCTGGAGTTTAATCACAATATGCCTTGTAACAATATTGATCTAAAATAACAGAAAATAATGTAATTAAAGAAGTTTGATTGTTTCAAGCCCCTGCGGTTGTACAGTGGTAGTGTCTTCGCCTAGCCTGCCGTCAACCCGAGTTCGACATCCTGCGGTGTCCCCCACCCCCACCAAAAAAAATGCTTACCAACTATTTAACTGTTCCCGATAGTCCAGAAGTTCGTTCCCTAGTCCTTAGGAGATTAAGATTTCCATGAAAACCGCGGGTTTTACGCAGCATGACCTTCCTTACCATTGCGTTGTAAAATACAAACAGTTATTTTAGTAGCTACGTACTACCAACGTCAGAACGGTAACGGAAACCAAACCCCGGACTATACTGAGGCAGAAAAGCCGGCTTACGTACTACAGTAGCATTGGAGACAAACTATAATTAAAGGCACGGAAGATGAATGCCTGTTACCTCTATACCACCGTGGAGAGCCCTTGCTCTAACTGGCATTTTAAAGCTTGTCTTCCTTTTTCTTTTTTTTCAAATTTCATTATTCATTATTTTTTAATGCACTTATTTTTATAAATTTAGCTTCGATGAAGCTGGTTGAGAAGTTCAGTTAATCTAAACCTATTGCATTAAATGTTTGCTCGAAAAAAATTAATTAATTACGTAAGTTTAAGCACTCATTTTCATATATGTATACATGGTGGCGGCTTAAGAATTTGCGAGACTCAAGGCAGAATGTATTGAGTCCTATGTTTCAAAGTTCTTTGAAAATAAAGGGAGGTAGAAGAAGTAAAATAAAACAATGGGAAATATCTAAATACTGATGATATTGAACTCTATCAATTACTGGCGGTGGTTTATAATATATGGATATTTAGCTTGGACACAATAATTCGCTTTTGGTGATACACTTGGATATTTAATAATAAATATATTTCTACCTAAAATTGCGATATTCTTCGGCAAACCATACTGTTAGTAACTATATTGTATGTATTTTTACGTACAAAAACTGCCCCAAATCATCTATAACGTTATCAACGGCTTCAGTTGACGTCCTAATCATAGTACGATTTGCATGATATGTTAGCAACGTTTAGCTAACACCTACTGGAACATTAATACTGGGCCGGCGACAAGGGGGGGGGGCGCAAACCGGGCATTCGTTCTGAGCGCAGACATTTAGGGGGGCAAAAATGGGATTATCATAAAAAATAAAATCATTTTAGGGCGGCAAGACACGTGTTCGCCCCGAGTTGTATAATATCTAGAGCCACCCGGCATATATAATCAGTGCCGCAGCGTAACTTCCAAAGTGGACCACCTCTAAATGTACACTACCCGCCCCCCACATCGAATAAAAAAAATCACAGTTTGTACATATATCACCACCACGATGATATATATGTATTGATGCTGTTTTTATATTTGCATTTCTTTACATTTTTGCACATAAAGACAATCACCTCTAAAAATGTTGCACAATCAACAGTTCGTCATAATTACATGCATCCACAACATAATTTCCAACGCATGAAAATTTATTAACATTTAAAAATTTGTTTTTGTTTAAAATTTTGTCGCGACATCAATGGCCATGCGGTATTTTTTCCTTCTGATCTCCTCGTCGTCTTTCTTTCAAAGTACATAAACCGCTGGCGTACGCAGGAGTATCAACGTAGAGGTCTCAAATTTATTGGGGGCAACAGGCCTGTAGCCAGGATGGAGGGGCAACTGGGGCAAGGAAAAAGTTATATGGAGTACAGAGCACCCGGGGATTGTTTTATGTACATAAATAGCTCGATGGGGCAACTGGGGTCGCGCCCCTGTTGGTCCTGGCTTGGGTAGAGGCCTGGGGGCAAGCACATTTTATGTACGTTTATACATTACAGTATATGTAAAATCGCAATTTATTTCAGATTTGGGGGGGGGAGATAGGGATGTAACTGTACGCCTATGCGCAAGAGAGGGGTTAATGGGGGTCGTAAGCTCCCAGTGCAATGAAATTTTATGTATACATGTGAATATTTGGAGTTGTAGTTCTGTAACCCGCCTCCACGGGCACCGTTAGCAGTGGGGGGTGGACAGGGGGACCCGTCACCCCAATGTTGGTATTAGGGTTCCAAATCCCCATTCAGTTTCAAACAAGATGCCTTCTATTGGCACATTGTCCCCTCCCCCCAATATTTTAGGCCATCGGCGCCAATTCCCGTCCCTCCATTATAAACTTTCTGCATACGGCTATAACATGAATAGATAGAATTTGTAAGATTCGTTATATATTTATATTGGTATTTTAAAGTTCTCTAAGATTTTTAGGCCTCAGTTGAGAAAATTACAATAAAGGCGTAGAAATAATAATAATAATAAATCGATTATGGCGATAAATGCGAACTATTTTCAAAGCAATTAATGTCTTAAATAAATGTCGCATATAAAATATACAGATGTATAAAATATATAGATTCAGTTTTATAGAACTTTAGATTTGTAGAATATATAGATTCAGTTTTATAGAACTTCAGATTTGTAAAATATACATTAGTTCTTTGAACATGTCCGTATGTTGAAAAAGAACTGAATTGGAAATAGTATTATATTTCCGAAAGAAATCGGAAGTCCAGTGTGTTTGTAAAGATATAACTCCTCCCTGTTTTCTCCCCCTTCTGGTTTAACTCTGCCTCTTTTTATTTTAGCTCCGCCTCTTTCCATTCTTTCTTAACTTCTTTATATCACTTCTCCACCTAACTATCTCTATTGGTTAAAAGTATTTTACGGTTGCAATTTCTCACTCACCAACCCACCCTTTGGCGAACATAGCTTCGCCAAGCTTTACCGTTGGCGAAAGAAAAGGGGTCTTATGGAGCAGATACCCAATTTCTACCCAAAATTGTACTTGGCAATGGAAATTATTATTTAACAAAAATAGTATTCAAAATAGATTCCCATGGTAAATATTTCGTACATCATGTTCTTTGCACAGGTACAAGTCTTTATCTAATTTATAATTAGAATAAAGGAAATTATAAATTTTAGTTTACCTCTGTAAGTTTTTAATGCAAAATTTAAGTTAAGAAATTTATTCATTGATGTTAAATATATTAGTTTACTTAGATATTTAGTATTATTGAATATATTAATAAAATACATTAAAATATTAAAAAATTTTAAGCCCCACTGCAACTTTTTGAGCCTCCTGTAACTTTCAAAGCCCCCCCCCTCCCATGTAACAAGTATCTGGCTGTGGGCCTGATTTTTCTGATTTCTACTTGTCGGATTTCAGCCATTCTTGTGTCGAATGCAGGAAAAAATTCAGAACTACGTCAACAACTTCTTCCCTAAAATTTTCCCTTTCCCTGGCATAATTTCCCTACGTGGAATACAGTAAAATCGTCTGAGTCTTTAACATTGTGCATTTTCCTCTCCTTAGGCACTAGTTTCCCCTGATTTAGAAGAGCGCTAGGCTACTTTCTGTTTTAGGGCTACACCACTGCCATAAAATTATTTATAGAACAATCCCCACATGCCCTGTGACCCATATGCCCTTTGCCTTGCCCCTTCATCCTGGCTAAAGGTCTGACATTATTTTAGTAGATACTCGCTCAGTGCTTTCTATAAAAATGTTCATATTTGCATTCTAATGTAATCTCACCTTAAGTGAAAAACCAATACAAATTGTAGACATTAGACACATAAAAAGATACGTGTATATTTTTTTTTATATGTATGGTGTATATAAAAAGATATCAGACTACTTACAAAACAGTTAATATTTTAGTTAAAGCATACATATATTTGTGGCGTTCTTTACTATCAATATATTTGTTTAATAATATGTAATTAAACGTGTTTTTGGATAAATATTTCAATTTCTTTATACCATTATACTCTAAAAATGGAAGTTTCAGATTGTTCTCAATGCAATTCCTTTATTTTTTGTGTTTTAAATATGTTCATTAAAGATAATAATAAAACTTAAATAAATAAAAAATAAGATGGACAAAATCATATTAATAAAAATAAAAGAATTTCGTTTTCAAAATTCGGATTTATCCAAAAGGCTGCACTTATGGGCCCAAAACGCCACATGCGGCCTTAAGGCTGCAGGTTCCCCCACCCCTGTCATATACTGTAACTTCTATATGTGTGATGACTTTGGGCATGTCTTACATTCTTTAATCTGTACTTCCATATCTTTAATAACCTATACTCAATCATTTGCCTTTACCATACATTTCATCCCTTATAGTTGGAAGGGGGCACTTTGGACTCCTAAAGTTTGTTTTTTTGCCAGAATTATACTAAACCTCAAGTTTTACATGTCCTTCATTAGCCACTTATGGTGGTCTGATTTACTCCATATTAAAATCTATATAAAAACAAAATAATATCATGTCCACATTGAAGGTCTATATAAAATAAATCCAAAAGAAAAAATTCCCCATTAACATCTATATGCAATAAAACCCAAGGTTATATGTCCATGTTACACATAACATCGTTGACCCCTCTGTAGGTATAGTCCTCACACGTATGTATGACGTCTTATTTAGTCTATCTCGAACCTATTTTTAACTAATTGAGTTCTGATCACTCCCAAAACATCACTATACATAATTCGTTCCCTGGTGACATGTGTTAGTATCTATCCTCTTTGAATGGATTGTCATTATGTAAGTGCCCTTTACCTGTTGCTGCTACCTAACTGACATCCTGTGTTACACATTGCTATTCGATAGAGGCCATGAAAGTATTATCTAAGCATCTTTAGGGGAGAGGGGGAGGGTTTGAGATTTACTTAATTTTTCCTGAGAACGGAGAGGTGAAGTTTGAACCATGCTTGCATAAGGCACAGAACATAATGTTACTAGCTAATAACAACCGCCCAAACAGAACTGTAATACTTCAATGTACAACACTGCAAGTAGAAGATACGAAACACTAAATACACATAATTTCTGTTAAATATTTAAACCAGTGGCTACTAAACCATTTTCACTCAGGGCTCCTCATGGCCCCTCTGATATTCTTAAATTACATATAATAAACGAATTATTTTAAATGTATTTTATCAAATCCACTTCATATTTATTATACACTATTTGCTTACAACATAAGAAATATTAATAATAAAAACGGAACAAAACACTTACAATAAAATATTATTATTGTCCCTTATAATTTAATAATATATGTAGTACTTTTATAGTAATAAATCATAGAAATAAAATACAGGGTACCAGGGAGGAAATTTACATACAAAAGGTTAAACACTGTTAAAATAGCAATGAAAAAGATCACCCAAGCTTTCGGACGCATCAGCAGCAGTCCTTCATCAGGAGTAATGACGATGTTATGTTTCTATCTCTTTTTTATACTTGAAATTTCTGGAAAACCCTTCATCAGAGTAGTCCCGCAGAATGGAAAACCCTAGTGGGAACCAATGGGAGGCCTCCAATAGAAATCGTGAAAAAATCCAATGGGAACCAATGAGAAACCTGTACTGCGGGGCACCTAATGTTGGGAAATCCCATATATTTCAGAGTAAGAGTTGTTTGTAAGTTTCTGGAAGTGGTTGTGATGTATTAATGGCTTTCCCATGTAGTTTGTAAGTTTCCCAAGATTCTAAGAAGAGTCTACTATTCTTGTTTGTGATGTGACGGTGTAGTATTTTTGTTGAGTCCCAGTCGGGTTCGTGTCCGTGTTGTAAAGCCTGTTCTGCCAGACGTGAGGCCATGTCTCCTTCCGCGAGTGCTTGTTTGTGTTCTTTTCGTCTTGTTTTGATCATTCTTTTTGTTTGTCCTATGTAATGTTTGTTGCAGTCTTTGCATGGTATTTGGTATATGGCGCCTGTGAGATCTTCTGGTGGAACTGGGTCTTTAACTTTTGTAAGTTGTTTGAAAACTATTGTGACTTGGGAATAAAATGTTTTGATATTTGCTTATTGATATCCAAACATTCTATTCCCCTGTCACAACACTTCGCAAACAACTTACAAAAGTTAAAGACCCAATTCCACCAGAAGATCTCACAGGCGCAATATACCAAATACCATGCAAAGACTGCAACAAACATTACATAGGACAAACAAAAAGAATGATCAAAACAAGAAAAAAAGAACACAAACAAGCACTCGCGAAAGGAGACATAGCCTCACGTCTGGCAGAACACGCTTTACAACACGAACCCGACTGGGACTCAACAAAAATTTTACACCAGCACATCACAAACAAGAAAAGTAGACTCTTCTTAGAATCCTGAGAAACCTACAAACTACATGGAAAAGACATTAATACATCACAACCACTTCCAGAAACTTATAAACAACTCTTACTTTGAAATATATGAGATTTTCCCAACATTCAGTGCTCCGCAGTATATGTTTCTCATTGGTTCCCATTAGGTTTTTCCATAATACCTATTGGAGGTCTCCCATTGGTTTTCATTGGGTTTTTCCATTCTGCGGGACTACTCTGATGAAGGGTTTTCCAGAAATTTCAAGTATAAAAAAGAGACAGAAACATAACATCGTCATTACTCCTGATGAAGGACTGCTGCTGACGCGTCCGAAAG
>QLNU02014055.1:14677-42884 GCA_006491805.2 Dysdera silvatica
GGTTTACATTACCGCTTCGTACTTACTTTACGTTCGACCTTGGGCAATGGAGGACGTAAAGTTAGTTGTAGCTTCAGCGCTATCTTCTGAGTTTATATGTATTAATGTGTTTTAAAACAATGAGAGAGAAGAATGTAAGCACTCGCACTGCCGGTCCTTTGACTTCCACACAAAAACTCTCAACGAAGGGAGCGGCTGGCATTGGCAGGAGCATGGTCAGTGTGAATGATATGTTTATATACTCATGCTGCCTGCTTTCATGCTCACTGTCACAGAAGTTGGACTGAATGTAAACGAGGAGTAACGTTACACTAGTTCGAGTGTAGTCCGGAGTGATGTGTTGTTGTAAAATATACATTATTGTTATGTTACGGTAACCTATTACTTTTCCCACTTTATTGTGGGCAGACAGACAAAAAAAAATGATAGCTTTCCTTTTTTTTTCACGCCAATTTCTTGTGAATGCAGTTTTCTATATTGCTTTTTTCCATGTGTGCATTTTTTTGTGTTCGCTTTTTCCGTGTGCGCATTTTTCAATGTGCGTATTCATGACCTTGCTGGGGTTTTTTGTTCGTAATTTTCGTGTGAGCTTTATTCTGTACGCTTCTTTCATGGAACTACTTTGTGCCATGGAATTCACTCAAATAAATAATTAAAAAATAAATAAATAGGGAATTTCTTTCTTTACCTAATAAGGCGGATCTAATCGAGCAAAAGAGGCTTCACTCTGAAAGAACGTGTCCATTTGGTGGCGCCTATACTTTATCTTAACTCCATGTGTATAAAATACGTAGTCACGTACGAAATGTAAACGTTAATGTTTTACGTTAGCGCCCTTACGATTGGCTCAGTATAGCCCAGATGCCTGCCCCATAAAACACCTGGAGTTCGGTCCGCTCGCTTAAGACGAAGTGTTTGGGACATTCATTTTGGCCGCCGGGCGGTGGTGGATCGATGTCTGCTTCTGCTATTCTGGGACCGGACTCCGCCCTCCCTCGTAATTCGGACTTCGTCGCTAGGGCCGTGCTTGGCCTTCTTTACATGACGGGATTTCGTCATCGTTTTCGTCCGCTGCGGTCGCTTGGGGGCCAGCTTTCGCAAACAGTGGATGATAATTTGGTATGTAATGCCTGTCCGGACTATGCTGGTCTCGCGCGCCCTGGTTGCGGGGAATGTTTTACGCCTGTTCGCTGCCGCTCGCAGCACCTCACCCATTCAACGGTGTCCGGTGGTCTCCGGACGACGTTGAATGACGACAATCATGTGAGCTGTGCGTCTCTGTACGCCTGTTTCGATCGACAATCATCCGCAATGCCCCCTCCTCCCAGTGTCCCTTCTCGGTCCACTGGTCGTCATTATATATGACAAAAGCCTGTCTGGGAATACAGCGCTGCCCCCTTCGGCGGCCACCTTTCCCATTACCCTCTGCGGTAGAACAACATACACACACACACACACCCATAAACACCCAAAACCAAGGCCAACTAGATTTACTACAGGCCTGCTCACGTGAATTTCAAGGGTGACCCCACTTTCTTGTGGAGTAATTGCTAGGGTTGTTCATAGGGGACGCCAAATCACAGGTACAAACATGCCATATGCTTTCATGTGTTTGCAGCAGTTAACCGAAGATTAAAAAGGGTTTCTGGGTTTTCTATAATTTTTACATGATATTTATTTGTGATAATAATCATAGTGGCTTGTTGTATGCCCTTTCGTAACTCGCGGTCAGGAAAAAGTAATGTATCCTTTCACGAATTTCCAAGTGAAGAAACCCTTCGAATACAATGGATTACAAATATCTCACGTAAAGGTAATTTGTTCCCTCCTTCATAATTTTACTCTGTAGTAGCTAAGCTAAGGTGCATTAAATGTTTTAAGTTCATCCAACATATTTATATCTGCAGTATTAAGGACACAGTAAGTGTTTATTCTGTATTTTGTTTTCTGTGACATGCTGTTCTATTATGTAGTTTATATTTTCAAGTAAAATTATTTTGGAAAGAATTGCTATTCATGAATACCTGATGCTTTATTTTTATTATGCAGTGTATTAAAAATCTGGCTTGTGTCAAAAGTTATTAGAAATTATGTATTATACATTGTGTAGTTATATCATCAGTTTATTGTAAATTCATGTGTTAATTTCATTAACATTCCATTAAAGTCTTTCCAAACAGGTGTCAAGCCTTCTAATTAATTCTTTATTTCATAATTAATTATAATAGAATATAATTAAATTATTAATTAGTTGGTTAAAATTCTATATAGTTGTATTTTATTAACCATTAAAATAAAGTCTGCTTTTATATGCATTTTGAAATTTAGCTTTCAGTATAAACTATCAATTCATTATCAGTTATTGATCATGATGGGAAATCATTTCATCCAATAAACCGTCTTCAATATAAATGAAAGAGTAGAAAAGGTATGTAAGATTTAAATTTTATTTTAAAATTTGTTATGAAAGGTTATCATATCACGATATCATCATCGTCGTTGGAAAATAAAATGCGATAATTTTTTGAGAAAAAAACAATCTATTTCTGTATTTAATCAGAATTTATAGTGTGTTAAATTGGGAATGTTTTCCTATGCAGCAGGCGTCCTCTGTCGGAGAAAAACTGCGTGAGAGAACCGCCACTGCGAAAATTTGGGGACAGGTTTTCTATAGCGTTAGGCTCACGTGAGCAGGCCTGTAGTAAATCTAGTTGGCCTTTGCCTAAACAAACAAACGTTACGTCTACATTTTGTTGTATGAGGATGTAGGTAAGACCTACTGTTAAATGTCAGGTCCGTTAATTAAACCCGTGTGTTAGTTTTGTGTTGCCCGATTTAAAATAGTTTTCTAATATTATCGCCGAAGTTGACTCACGTGATCTATGTCACTGCTTGACACCACCGTTTGTTGCCAGTGGCGTCTACTTCATTCTTGCTTGTATTTACTGTTTGTGACGCCAAGATGGATATGCCCGGAATTTTTTAGGAAATGTATTGAAAACTCTGCCTATGTTTTCGAAGTTTTAATAAAAATGTTTTAAAATGAAACAAACGGATACTTTTCCGTTAGCACGATTTTCGTCGTCGTCGCCGTATTTAATTGTAACTTTACGATGTCTTTGTCGTTTAAAACACTTCCACTAATTCGCATATGTAATACTGATTAATTCTTAAAAAAAAAAAATAATAATAATCCAGGCGCTACTGCACGAGACATAACCCATTCAATTCTAGTCAGTATTGCCAAAACTGGCAATTGGCTTAGCCATGTTGTTCGCGGCTTTTTATTTTTTGATAATACAGATCTCGGTGACAGTACATAACACGTACGTACTGAACTACACGGAATCGAGACGTCCATGTTGTTAAGATGATGTAAACAACATGGAGCGCAAGTGAGTTACTGTTGACATGCGTGTTGGAAACACTTCCCACTGAAAAGCACTACGGTACGTGTTATGTACTATAGCTCAGATTTCGTTACCCAGGTTTTACTCTATCCTCTAGAAATCGCTGGAAAATGCACTAGATGTGGATTGTCATGCTCAATACGTGTGCGTAAACTATCTATGAGTAGTGCGCAGTGCCATTTCGTGTTGACTTCACATTATTTGTCGTTGTATTCATGTGTTGCTGTGAAAATATGTGATTGCGTCTTGTTTTCACCTGGATAGGCTACCGTTAATTCTGATGTTTTGCATCAATTATTAACATCGTAAATAAGCTAAAGAAACCTCAACCATGAACTATTCTAATCGTGGATATGTTTACTTGAAAAAAGAGAAAAATTGCAAGTTTTATGACAACAATTCTAAATGTTAAGAAGCAATCTACGATTTCATTTGTGATTCCGGTGCTTTGACGATAGTGTTGAAATTTCTGTAAGGGAACTTGAAATATTAAAAAATTATTTTCAGAACTGAATTTAAAAATTAAGGCCGCAAGTAACATGCGCTTATGGCGACCGTGGTGCCTTGGATTTGTCAGCCCTGGTTGTATGTACCTATTAATGTTGTCTGTGATTAAAAAATATTTTTTATTATAATATAGTTTTAAAATATATAAACAAATTAGGTGTGTAATATTCTTATAAAAGGTTTTATATATATACAGAGTGGTCATAAAAATTCCCTGTATACAAGCCTCTAGCGGCTGCAATTTGAATGAATGTGAATGACTGAGATTTATAGTCATTTCAGCGTATGCACTCAGGAGCTGTGGGAATAACAAGAATTGATCTCTTGTAGTTGCAGTTCCTAAATTTAGAATGGCAACATCCTCTTTTTTTTTTATCTCAATATGATCTACACTGTAAAAAAGCAAAAACAGCAATAAAAGTTTACCTTTATCTCTAAATAACAACTGTGCAAGAGCACTATCAAGCAAGATGAGTATGAATAACAAAAGAGTTAAAAATGGCAACAAATGGCATTTATGAGGCGCATGATTTGCATCAATCATCATTTTCACCAGTTTGCCGTGCTGTTTAGCAGAAACTTCCATTTCTTTCTTCTTAAGGCAAAGACACTTGGAAGCATGCCATAGCAATAAGAATTCTTCTACTATATTCAATGAACAAAAATCTACTTCCACTTTTAGTGATGTTTAGAAGTGTCGAATAAAATATTTACACATATTAATCGTTCATTTGTAACTGGCAACACAATAGTCACGCAACATCATCTTCAATTTTCTAATATTCCCTTTCTTATTTTGTATTCATGAAGAAAGTCCATCAGAAACATACGTTCAAGTTTCAAGTAAATTCTTCACTTTACTTACGCTTATAATGTTGTTTTTACTTACAAACAATATGTTGTTTTTCATTTTTGGTTAAATATTTATATTCAAAATTTCTTATTTTCAGTTAACCCAGTATGATTACCATCACTCTGCTGTGGAATATGAAGAAGTTCGATACTATAACTGCAGGTAGAAATGATATCAAAGATAAAATTATAAGCAAAGCAGCAGAAAGATGTTCAAAGGAAAATATATCAGGGTTCAGTTTTATGAAGTTCTCAAAGAACATAAACAGGTTTGCGTCAACCGATTTAGATGATATTCATCATGGAGATAGACTTAATGTCGTAGCAGAAACGTAAGTACTCTTTTAAGAGTATTTGATGTTTCACTCAAGTATAAGTTAAACTCTTGTGCGATATTTAGACTCGCAAATGTAACATAGAAATCCCAAATTACAGCCATGTATTTTTAAACCATGAATATCGATAAATAGAGCTCGGAAAGAAGTTCAGGCAGAATGCCTTATTTTGCCTGTTTTTGGATGTTTTTTTAGTAAAATGACTTTTTATTATTTATTTTTTTCAAATTTTTTGTCATAAGTGCCTATTTCAGTTTGTATTTTGAGTTTATTTGCTTTGTATTTTTATATACTTTTTAGAATTCCTTTACATACATATACAGTAAAATCCCACTTAACTTACCTGCATGAATGCTACAAAGAAGTTCTTGATCATATCCAAAACGAAATTGAAATGAAAAATAAATGGATATCTGATGAAACAATAGATGCAACAGGATGATATGTCGCAAATGTTATTGTTGGTACAATGGACCAACTTGAAGAGCAAAAACTATTTTTGCTGACATCTAAAAAATTACAAAATACAAACAATACTACAATTGTTCAACTATTCACTAATATATTGACTTTGTTCTGGTCGGATGGCAGTGGTGGAAAATCTGCTACAATTGTGCCAAACTGCTACAATTTCGTTTACTGCTACAAAAACGCTAAAAATCTCTGTCTTTGCACCAAACTGCTACAAAAACACAATTTTGTTTGGTGCCATTTTGGCAATGAAAAAAGTCGCCAAGAAATTAAGAAACCACCAACAGCATAAGAGACAAATATGGAAATGATACTGTTTTCTCAGCAATAATATTTTGAAAAAAATAAAATTGGGAAAAAATCTCCCCAATGAGTTCTGGATCTGCTACTGAACTGCATCCTCCAAGCGTTATATTAGAACTAAATGTTTTATTATAAAAAATTGTTTTTCTTTGATTTCATTAATAATTTTTAAATCCGTAACTCAGAAAAGTTTTTAATAATAAAACAGTTCTATAACATTTGAGGGGAGGGGATGGTTCAGTGACAGATCCAGAGGACATTGTGTGGGGGACGATTTTTTTGGGGGTAGGGAGTGGTTACCCTTATCTTCTCTATGTTCTGTAAGAATTCATTCCACACTTCTTTCTCGTTGCAAAGCATATTAACCTCATTTTCATCAAAATAGTTGTTGCACCATCCTATTTGCTCTCCCAAAAATTTTTTTTCACTTTACCATCTATCTAGGTTAATTTTTATCTCTTGTTACCTTGAATGCTTCAATTAAAGTGAACCTGAAAATAATATTTCTTGAGGGGAAAAAAATTAATGTAAGAAATTTCACTAGATTTAAGGCATAATGGATATAACTGGCATCCCAAAACAAATACTAAGCTCCAATCTTAGTGCCATGGTTAGCAACACCTCTGATTTTCTGGTGTGTTAAATTCTATTGTCAATGTCTTTTTTTTTTCCAGGACGGCCAGCGACCGGGAATTGTCAGGGAATTTTGTAAATCTGAAAAAGTTAGGGAAATTGGTTGTCCAGAATATTGTAATTTTTGGACACTTGCAATTCATTCACGTAATTTGATGCCATCAGTATGCTAGACAGCGTTGCCGATTTTTCCACAAGTTTTAGTTGATTTAGCGGGACCAAAGTCACAAATTTGGTAGAAATCTGCCAAATTCACTTGTTTTCCACTAGATTTGGCAATTTTTTCCCTTTTAAAAATATTGCCACTATTAAGGGATTTTTTTATTCATTTCAGTTGGCAATACTGAACAGAAACTAGATCTTGTTGGTCTCTTTTAGTAACTTCGATTGCACTTTTTATATGACTAGTTTCTACCCTTTCCTCCTACGAATGTAATATGTAGAGCTTGATGCCGGTTGGAACCCCACCCCCTTGCCAGCCAAAAAAAAATTATAAAATGATATCAGTGTATACGGGGGGGGGGGGCAAAATTCGGATGAAGAAGCGGTAGCTAGAAAAGGAAGCAAATTTTTATTCTGCAACTCCAAAGTGAAAATGAATTGATATTCATTTTGACACATTTTGGAAAACTTCCAAAATCTATTGAATGTCTAGAAAAAATAAATATCCTTTAGTTAGTTATTAAATGTTGTGCACAATATTTTACGAGACCTTATATCTATCACTGGCATAAATATATGTAGTAGCTGGATAGTTAACTGTAAATAAACGGCATCAGGGAAAAATGCAACCTTCAACTCTGGACACGTTGCCAATAACTAGGATCATTGAACATTCGATTAAGTCGGTGGTCATAGAGCACCATGTTAATTGAAATTAGATTTCATTTGTATACAAATTTTTTCAATGAGAATTCATAAATAAGCTTAATAATTGAATGAACTATAAAATGCCACCCCTGCCAAATAAATATTTGCTTCCATTTTAGAAAATGTACTGGCAAAAAGCAAAATTGATACTGCCTCTTAAATTTTGCTGCCCTAGGCTATAGCCTGTTGGGAAATACGGCACTGAGTAGTGTGTGTATCGTAGGGTAGCATGGAGGTAATAGGTGTTTCTATGATACAGTAAATCCTTGTTTGATTCCTTTTTCATACTTTACTTTTTTTTTATTAATAACTACCTGTATTTAGAAGTTCTATTTCCTAAGCAACAAATGATCACATTCCTTGGAAAATTGTAGATCACAGTGCAGCATGATCGTAAATGTTCTTGGAATATAAAATGCAATCACTGAATAATTTATGTAAGTGGACTTGTTTATGAATACGTGAAAAACGCCTGAAAATGACATTATTTACATGTTAATAAAGCAGTTTTGAATTGTTCAAATATATATTTAAATTAAAAAAAAACATCGAAAGTGTTGAGCTTACACGTATAGTAGTTATAAAACCACACATAGGATTGAATTCAGTCTAAATTTGGGTTATTAGTTAAACTTAGAAAACTATGAATTTGCAACTAGAACTGATTGACAATTCCGTATTTATATAGTTATTCGAAAATTTAATCTATTCAGAAAGCAATTTTCTCCAAGGCATCCAAATCAGTGCTTATGTAGTTAAATGTTACAAAAAAAATCCATATTTTAAACCCTTTAAAAATGAATAAAAATTACTGCTGGTGAAATTGTCATTGTCTCTGGTGAATTAAAAATATTTAAGATTGCTGTTTACTAAATCGTGAATTTAATTTCCTACTTACTTAAAAAAAATTGCAGATGTGTGAGCAATGAAAAATACATGCTTTTTTATTTCTCGAGATTTATAAAAGTTTATCTCTGATTTCTGTGTGTGCAAGATCTTATAATGTGTGATATATTGTGAAAACTCCTAAAAAATGTAATTTTGCGAGTTAAAAATCAAATTAACATTTTACAGAACCGTACATAACCGCCTCACTTTGTTTGGTGCAAAATGACCCTTGTTGTCCTGTGTCATAAAAGTTTAACCAACTAACCAATATTTTAGAAGCTGTTGGATACCCTGTTTGTAAATGTATATTATAATTTGTAATCAGTATTTAAAAAACAAGTGTGATTGTGTTTGATTTTGTAAAAAACTTTGATGTAGCAGGTATACAAAAACTGACATGTTGCTTCTTTAATCATGTGTTCAATTTAGATTCTTACTCTTCTAGTGAAGACAATGAAGAGTTGCCGCACGACCATTTGTCTGTCATGAAAAAAATTTCAAAAGGGGATAATTCCAGTTTTGAAAAGCAGCTGAAGGATAAAATCCATAGAAATGGATTTTTTAACGATGACGACAGAAATTACATTTTGAATTTTTTCAGCTTCCATGGAAATTGGTAAACATTATTTTAAATTAATTTATCCATAGGGAGTGTTCAGGTATTACATAAGCAATATTTTGGTTATTTTATAACCCCCCCCATAAGCAAAAATTAACCTCCTCTCCCAAAGGTGTTTACTTAATACTTGCACATTCTCATAAAAATAATGTGTTCAAAATTTGTAATACATTAAATATTGACACTAGTACATGATTTTGTAGATGAGCTCTGGAAGTTTGTTACCTCAACTTGTACGTGTTCTATATGCATATCTTTAGTGACATGTCTCCTCATTTATAGTTAATCTAAGACTGTGTAAAATTTCTATCAAGGTAATTTCTGACTTTCAAGTGTCAGTGAAATAGTGCACAATTATATTGGAAAAGGAAATTACCACTGCCTTTATGCAGTTAAGGCATCAACCAATTACTTAAAATATCAAGATAAGAAGCTGCAGTTTGTGCTTTCTTGGAAAAAGAAATATTGTACATATTTGTATGAGATGCAGTGCAAAGCACATTCACTTTTGGGTAATGCAGTACCTACTCCACTGTTGCTCTAGGATTTTCATGCTCCTTATGTGGACTTTTTATTTATTTCGTAATTCTTGTGGAATTTCTAACCATTACTAAAAATGTGATGCTTCCTGAAACCATACCCTTTACAACGCTGCTGTAATTTTGTACAGAAATGCAGAAGTTCTTATGGCTTATGTCATTATGGTCTGCAGTTGTACAGCTTTCAGAATTCTTTTATAAAACCTTCCATTTTAATTGTCGATATCTTAAAAAGTTGCAGTCTTATAAATTGCAAACACCATAACACTCCTATTTTACCATCACTTTTTTTTTCAAATAACTATTTTTGACACGCATGTCGGAAAGTGTCACACTTTTCTGAAGATTGTTCCTTTTATTGAAGTGGAAACTTTTTTGCTCATTTTCGCATCAATTTTTCAAATTTTTTAATTTTAATAATTTTCAAATTTAGTTGAAACAAAAAATCAAACCAATATATTTTTTAAATAATTAAATCTTTTTTTTTTTTGTTGTTTGTTTGTTTTGTCTGCTTTGCAGTTAGCCTAGCTAGCTTGGAATATACGCCCCGGTATATATGTGTGTGTATATATGTATATACCGTGTTTTATTGTAAGTGATACTTACTGTCGTGATTTCTGTTGTGAATCTTTCATTATAGCGTATTTATTTTTAACTTTTTCCTATTTCTTAGACTACATTTTTTTTTAAAGGAAATAATCATTCCTATTTTTACTACTACCATTTTTTTCATTGTCTTCTATCTCTGAAATTGCTAAAACTGCTTATTTCTTTTATAACAACCATGTTATATTGAAATTTTCTTGATTGAAATTAATTTTCTAATTCTTTTAGTAAATTATCTAAAAACCAAAGAAAGAGGGTTTTAAATGAAAATGGTGACCTAGAAAAACAACCACGGAAAAGGAGAAAAACAGTCAATGCTGGAACTCAGACTGGTAAAATTATAATTTTTACAAAAATTGTTAAAAACTCTTCATCTTCATGCCCTTCAAAAGAATAATAGATAATAGGGTTGGCAAAATTCTGCCAAAGCGATTAAAGCCACTGGTTATGATCAGGCAGAAACCCCAAAAATAGTTATTTTGTGTGTCAAAAACTTAAAATACTCTAAAGTGCAAAAGGGAATGTATGAGTAAAATAGGTTTAGTTACAATGTTTATAGTATTTATTCAAAGGTTACATCATAGAAAATTTACTAATATTTAAGTTCAGGTTTGTCTTTGATGAATGAAGTAGTCTATAATAAAAGATCAGTTTTGCTGCTATTTCCTAATTCAAATAATTTCTTAATTTATTATGAATAGGTGCAGTGGCGTAACTATAGAATTTGGGCCCCAATGCAATTGCTGGTAATGGGGGGGGGGCTCCCCACCCTGTGAACTGTTTGTACACATAAGAAAGAACATCATTGTGCTTTGTAAAAGGGTGAGATGAGTAATCTTCTGGCAGAACGTGCCTGGGATAGAGGTCGTGTTCCATGCATAGTAAGGCGATGAACATCGCAAAATCGATACCTGAACCTTACCGCATTTTTGCTAGGAGATGGATGAAACCAAATTCAGCCAGGGGGAGGAGGATTAGCTAGTGCTGGACAATTCTTAGAAAATCCAGATGCAGACGTGGAACCCGCATTCCGGGATATCTTTGGGAAAAACCAAAGTTGGGGTATAAATACCGAACGCCTACACTTCCTTGACACTTTCGCTTGATGAAGGGAACAGTAGTTCTCGAAACGTTGCGAATATTTTTGCAGTTGATGTATGTTTTTACCTTCTTCATTTGTATTTCGTATATTCCGACCAGTGTCAAATTTTACTAGTTATGGTAAGCCCTGGTTAACCTTTGTACGTTGTTGTCGGTGCTGAAATTCTCAATGGGTAGCTGTGTATTTTAGAGGTGTGTCAAATCGTGCATTAAACAATTCTGCCCATTTATCATAAATGCACAAACTTGTTCAGTGATTCAGTCATGGCTTGATGTGGGACACTGCTGTGTGTTTATTTTGTTAATGTGTAAATGCATTGCTTCTAAAAGAAATGGATTATAAATTCAGATGAACGTTTCTATTCAATATTTGTAAGCATGTTTTAAAAGTTTTTTTTATTAATGAAGACCTCTAACTTTTCAGAAATTCTTCCTAACGATTATCATGGGGTAAGGACGTATTTAAAACTCTACCCTGACTTGCCATTTGAAGTGAAGGATCCTGGAAAATTGGAGACCTTTTCCACGATGCTGCATGGTGAAAGACGAGCCTATGTGATAAATTATAAGCCAACAGCTAAAGTACTCAAACAAGAGTATCGATTTATGTTTACCTATGAGCAAGTGAGTTTTCGTGGGGATTTATTGAGTTTTCTTTATAAACTTCCTAATATTTTCAGGTATTTGCTACAGGAGGTAACTTGAAGTCTGTGGTGTTATTCCCCAGTTCTTAATTTGCGCACAGTGTGGTAACACGTTCGCCGTTAATCCGGGTTCGACTCCCAGCAGTGCAAAGAACGCTTACTCAGAGATCTCATAAAGATCGCACTGCTCACTGTAGTCCGGGGTTTGGTTCCCTAGGCCTTAAGAGGTTCGGATTCCTCGGAAAACAGTAGGTCCCGGCGCAGCATGACCACTGTAGTCCTTGATGTCTGGAAACCACAAATAATTAATAATGATATCCTTATATCTCCAGGGTGCACCAGCGTAAAAATGTTAAAGGCTAGTGTTGACAACCAGCCTGTACATCATAGTATCTTTCCATTATTAAAGATAATAATTTCTGACATCCACACTTTTGAGCTCAAACTAGAGACTTCGATGTATAGGAGAAAAAGAGACATTTTACGGACTTACAGTTGAACTAGGGTCCCTCCGTTAAATCTAGAGTGCCTTAATCACTGGACTACCAAGGTGCAGGAAAACAACGCTCCCTTTCTCTGTATATAAGGTTTTTGTTAAATAAAACTGTTACATGCAACCAGGGCACGTTTTTGGTGTGTTGACTGTTTGGAAATTTTAACTCTGAGCAGCGTAATAATATCTGACAACAAATTTTCCATTAACTTTCCTATTATATTTTATTTTGAGGGATATTAACTAAATTAAAATAAATTTGTAACCATGCGGAGCTTCTATAATTATTGTATGGTTTTTTAATGTGTTATACAGGTTTGTAATTTGTATGCTTTTTTTTTTTTAATAGATGGTTAAAGAGTTTGAGCTTATTATTAAAATGAAGGACATATACGTGAAATTTGAATTTAATGTGAGAAAATATTGCACCTTCGTTTTGGCGTCCACTCCGAAAAATCGCAGATATCAAATGGTCATGGAAAAAATACAGGAAGCAAGTAATCATGATGAAAAACTAAGTATGGGATATTTATTATTTCAGTTTGGTTTTTATTACATGTTCCTATTTGTGTCATCTCTTTCTTCCTTATTTTATTTCTTGTATATATATATGGTACAAATTACGATCAGCCCCATCGAAAAGAAATTTGACCTCATGAATTGGTTGGTACAGTATAGCCCAGATGCTTTTGCGCCATAAAAAATCCAAACAATCAATCATGTAATTGGTTTGAAATTATAATCTCAAACCTTTGTTTTCAACACTTCATTACCTTGGATTATTCAACACAGGGGGAAAACATAAAATCATGAAGGAAATTTCTGTCTTTTTTTTTTAAAAAAAAAAGGAGGAAAATTCTGCACCAGGCATTTGCCCACCCCATGTCGCAAGGACTAACTCCAGAATTTTAATCCCTATACTTTTTGATTCCATGTTCCTATATTTCTGGATTTTTTATGCCTGTACTTCTATATGTAGTAAGTGTCTTGACTTACGACCCTTACTACAGGCCCTTACTTGACCAGGGTGTCCACCAGGTCATAAAAGTCAAGGAATGGTAAAGAAATAAGAAAAGGTCATTAAATCGATGCTGTAGGTCACGATTACACCTTTTTTTTTTCAATTTTACACATGCGTTGAATTGTAGTTTTAACGATTTGTTACTATAGTTATTTTCAGCTATTTCTTTCATAACTTCACAATTTTTAGTGGCTTTCGGCTATTTTCCGTCATAGCTTGGCAATATTTAGGGATTTTCAGCTATTTTGTATATATAGCTATTTTATCAATTGTAAAAAAATTTAAACTTTTTTAAGGTCAAGGAATGTATATAAATAGTTGAGAAATGGTCGGTCAAGGAAAAATTAAGGAATTGGGTTTCTTATGTTTAGTAAACACCCTGCATACTTCAGAGTTTGTAAATATAATGGCTTTGTTGATAAAAAAAATGGCTTTATGTAATACGTTTGTTCACATCATGTGCACCAGTTCTTTCTTGCTGTAGTAGGTACAGTGCAGTGTATGCATTTTATTGACACAAAAACGTTATTATTTTACTTTAGAAAGCCCAGATGCTCTTGCGCCATAAAAAAGCCAAACAAACTAACGAACTTTAGAAAGCTTGATTTCTTATGCAAAAAAAGAAAAAATTTCATCATTTACAATCATTCGTCTATTTTATAAAACTTACCTAGCGATATGTCAACCTCAAAATTTAAACCCTGCCATGATTCCATATTCAGTCTGTATCTTTTTTATGAATGGTGGTTTCCTCATTAGCTTTTTTTTCATTTTAATGGCCAATGTTCTAATAAATGACTTTTCTGGTTATTTCTCATTACTACAATAATTTTGTGGAAATAAATTTTTGGGGATACCCAATTATTCAAGAAAAGACGAAATTTCTTTCTAGAAAGCTGGGTAAGGCGATTGCATTACTATTTGTTGAATGATCTGATGAAGCACAATCCTTCAGACATTCTAATGAAAAGATGCCGAGATATGGCTACGTGAAAACGATGTGAAAGAAAGCAAGAGAAAGTTGAAAATTTTTCAAAAGAAGCAATCAAAAAAGTTCTGGGAATTACATAATACAGTGCATTTATATATAATTTTAATAAATGCTTAATTATTAGAGTATATATTAAGTTTTTGTTGCATCCTTCTGCCTTTTAACTTAAGAAATCACAATTTATTTTTTATCTGAAATTTTCATTATCCGAAACAGTGCCCGCCCACCCTTTGTTTCGTTTGCAGAGGTTCTACTATAATCTGTAGTATATTTCATTCTAATGCATTTGATCGTCATTGAATCAAATAAAATTAATTATTATTTCGTCAGTCACCTAGGACGTAGTATGCCATTATGCCCAAGGATGATTAAACTCCCATGATGTTTAAAAAAAAACACTCTTAGGTAGAGCTTATATAATAGTGGTTGAATGTTGCTAGGAAAAATGCATAACTTGAGGCATTCAATTTAATTTAAACATCTTCCTACATTGAATTTTTTTTTTTCACTCACTATACCCATTTGTAATTAACATATGTTTTAATTGAGGTATATAAAAAATATATTTCGAAAAGCCTTTAAGTGGAAAAGTTGGACTTTTATTTCCAAATTTAAACATTCATTAAAAAAAAAAAAAGTCCCCTCTTAATAAATACCCCCTCAAAAATTCTATCCCTTCTTTTACAGACAAGTTTTGCTGAGTGCCTGCTAATTTACTGTCTGCCACATTATTATTATTATTTTTTTTTTTTTTTCAAAATAAGTGAGTTCAATTATTCGTCCATTGAGAACATTTTCTAAACTGAATTAAATACATTTCAAAGAATAAAAATCGTTGATGTGAGAAATCTAATTATGTGATTTTAATTTTAATGAATATGTACATATTGTAGGTATGTGTATATATGTATCAGCAGGGCCTGCATATACCGGAGAGTTCGTGAAAAACAACAATTCTCGTTAAACCTGTTTTAGAATTTAAAATTCCAAACCTTGAAAATAAAGTTCGGGTAGATAATGCATGTGTATGTAACATGCATACAATAATATTTGGCTTTGAATTCACTTAAACTTTTATGAACGACGGCTGTGGGTTTTCACATCATTCTGTACAATCTTCTAACGGAATTTGGTTGGCACTTTGTGTTTAGGCAAAACCAATTGTTTATACATCATACAAGTTGTTCTATATATGGCGGCGTCTTTCTGTCTATTCTTAATGGCGGAAAAAGAATTCTCATTAAATTTTTATGTAATAAGCAGACCAATATTTTCTTTTAGATGTCAGTCTGTGTGATTGGCCATTTTTCCTTGTTCAATTTTGGGAGTGTGAAAGTTTTGCTCGCTCAAAGTGATTAAATTGTATATTGCACTTTAACGTTATACCAAATAAAATCTATATTTTCCTCGCTAAATCTAGAAACTCGTTAAATACAGGCATGTTATAAGCGGGTCCTACTGTGTGTATATATATATATACACAACAAACCCCTTCATTAGCCAATACTCACCATACATATAAATTTGTTGGGGAGACATTACTGTAAGAATGAACTTTTTTTTTTTACATGACCATAAAAACAGGGTGACCGTATCTAAGCAGTATTCCTCGGACGTAACATTTTATTATACATGCCTATTTTTTAATTCCTTATCGATTTATAAGCAAATGCATTAATTCTAGGGCTGCAAATGGCCGGATCTCTGCTGCTGCTCCCCACGTACATGGCAGAAAATCGAAGAGACATTTTAGTTTCTAAGAATGAGGTAATTTGTTTAGTTGATTTCCTTTGTCAAAATTTGAATATTTTTGTGTCTTGTGTCGAGTCATTATCTGGTGTTAAAATGAATAATTCATAATAGAATGACATGTATATGTCAGAACATAAGGGGTGTTCTTTCAAGGCAGTGTCTCTAGTTTGGAAAGTGAGGCAATTGCCTCAAATTTGAAGCTTAAAAAGACTTTAAAAGAAGTGGTGTGGGATTGTATTATGGTGTGTGTGTGTGTATATATACACACAGTGGAAATCGTTTATAGCGATGCCGGTTATAATGACAAGAAATTTGGTTTTCTATTCCACTCCTTACTCAATATGTTGGTTATGTCGATATTATATATAACAATAAAACCTACTATATGGTAATTTTGTAGTCTAAGTAGATGTTAAATAGGGAAATCCATATTGGATATAATGATGCAACTTGACAATCATACATTGGTTCGAGACAATGCTGTAACCACACTATTCCTTTCAAGTAAAAGGAAAAGTTAGACGCATAGTTCGGTCAAATGAATTGAATTTCATTTTTGTTAATCTTCTAATGCTAAATGCGCATCGCAAAGGGTGAATATGTTTTAATTCTTTGTGCATATCGTAAGTAGGTACTATTATGATTCACAAAGAGAAGATGTAGTTACCTGTATATAGGTGAAGTGTAGAATAGATGATGGAATTACACCCCATTTTAACTAAGTATAATATTGGCACAAAAGAAAGAAAGGCTAATGGAGATTATGAAATAACAGCAGTTACTCAGAAGTCCCAAAATATAAGGAGCATATGTTTCTATATTATAATGACATTTCTAACAAATAAAGACAACAAGCTACACCCGATAAGCAGTAGGAGAAAGTGGGAAGCTCCATGTTTAACTTAGAATTAACTACTTACCGCAAAGCGTTTTCAATATCACAGTGAAATTTCATTATGAATTAGTGAAATGAAAATTACAGTTTTTCGGAAGCATTGTTGAACTTGCATATAGGTATACATTTATATAGGCTTGTAGGGTCCAATTCCCAGTTGAAAGAAATTGGAATTTTACATATATTGTGATATATAAATGTATATATACTAATATTGCTTTCCACCCACCACCTAATAATTCTGAAAACTGTAGGTTGCAGTGTATAGGTCAAGTAGGGCCACACCATTTTGTAATACCACAGAAACCTTGAAGGAGCCTTGTGTTATTAAAATTTAAGGGTGATTATTATTGCTATTATTTACTATTATTACTTATTACTACTACTACACTAATCTGAGTTTTTTCACCTTTTTTCTGTTTTGAAATAAAGATGTGTATCATAACGAATTTTCTCTGAAGATTACGAAAATGACCTTGAAAAATCCGTATCATGTAAGTTTCTTCCACAAATCACAAAATTGTGAAAATGTAAAAAAGGGTAATTTTTTAATGATATTGATCCATCACAACGTTTGTAACATATGCAAATATTCTCTGGCAGCACGGAATGCATGTGTAACGAATAGATGCACACAAATACATCACAGATTAACGAAAATGAGTCATACCCAGGCATGAAAGTAAGCCAAAAAAATAAAAAGGGGGGAATTCTACTAGCGACGTTTTCTGGATTAGCGTGCAATTTTAAATTATATATAATATTCTAGACTTTTTTGAAAAATCGTGTTAACCCGAATACAACCCTCAAGAGTTAAATCCCAACCCAAAACAAAATCAACACGAACGAACCCTACCCGCAACGGAAAAAAAAAAGTGGCCCAACTAATTTCATTTAATATAGTAAATGGCATTCATCTTTTTTCCCTATGTCCAGATATATGCATTAATCCACTTATGTAGAAATTATTTATGAAAGTAAAATTCTAAAAACATTCCTGAGTAAATAATTCTCAAACAGTGATTTTTCATTGAAAAAACAAACAGTTTAAGAATAAAAATTATAGCTGCTCTAAAAGAAAGAAAAAAAAAATCGAAACTTTGAGAGGGATGTATGACAACCTTAAATTTCTGCAGGAATACATGCAATACAAGCGTCATGAATGGTCTTCGTGCAGGGATTTCAAGGTGATTGGAATATTGCTCGGCCAACAAGCATGCTACACGAAATTTCCGTTCTTTTAGTGTGAATGGGACTCCAGAGCAAAGAAGGAACAGTGAGTTAAGGAGCAGTGAGTGGCCAGTCAGAGGCACCTTCATACTTGGCGAAAAAACATTGTTTCAATTCCATTGGCTAATCCTTCGAAAATGCTTTTGCCAACGTTACACATTAAACTAGGTTTAATAAAGCCATTCATGGCAGCTTTAAGTACGGGCAGTAAATGCTTTCAATACCTTTCTTTTAAGTTTCCGTTGGAAAATCAATACGTTGGAAAAATCAAAACTGTCATTTTTATAGGCCCACAAATACGAAATTAATACGGGTACTATACTCGAGAAAACTATGAGTAAGTGCAAATTGCAAGCATGAACTGAATTCAGGAATTTTGTGCACAACTTTTTGGGATACACGAAGGCTGAAAAGTGCACCACTTTGGTAGATGAGATGTTGAAATCCTACAAACAGCTAGGTTGCAAGGTCAGGTTCGGAGTTCATTTTCTTCATGCTCATCTAAATTACTTTCTTGACAATCTTGATCATTTTACGAGAAAACACATAGAGCACTTCGACCAGGACATTAAAGTGATGGAAAGGAGATACCAAGGCAAGTGGACTGTACATGTGATGGCCGACTGTTGTTGTATGCTGAAAAGAGACGGTATGGCAGAACACCGAAGAAATTCAAAAAAAAACAAACCAAAAACAGATGAAGTTTCAAGAGGAGCACAGTGGTTAATGTTAAGTATGTTTGCTTTGAAATACGTGTTTGTGTTTACCTATTCGTTGCACATGCATACCTTCTCGCCAGAAAATATTTTCACACGTTACAAACGGTTACACGTTATCAGTGTCATTGAAAATTTACCTTTTTTTTACGTTTTCCATTTTCCTAATTTTTGAAAAAAAAGCTGATGTGGTAAGGATTTTTCAAGGTTATTTTCGTAATCTGCAGAAAAAATCCGTTCCGATAGATATTTCCATTTCAAAACAACAAAATTTTGCACATTAATTACTATTATTACTTATTTTTTATTACTTACTAATATACAATATTAAAAATAAATGGGCATTTAATACTTTGTCTAAAAATGTCTAGGTGTTTTATAGAACACCTATAAATTAATAATAAGTAGGTAATAGTAATTAATAATTATCGTGGTAATAGTAATAATAGGCACTGGCAGATATAAGGGTGGCATGGGGCAATAACCTTCCCCCTCCCTGAGCCAGGATTATATCATTGAAAATAAAAATTATCGGACACTTGGCTAAAAATAGAAAACAGAAACAAATCCCCCTCCAAAAAAAAAATATCTGGATCTGCCCTTGATAATTTTTGTATTAATAATCGTCAGAAGTCACGTGATGTCTGAAGCGAGCCTTGGATTTCCCGTGCCCAATTTGAATGCAGCTTTTCCCACCATAATGAAAGGAATTTTCAAAAACGGTGTGATGTGTGTATAAAAATTGCAAATTCAGCAGTAGTTCATAAAATTTGTCCATAATTTAAATTTTATAAAAAAAGAAGCAGCATTTAATTAAGATTTATTTAATAATGTATAAGAAGGAATTGAGTGAAAAATATTGTGGACTATAAATACATTGTACTACATTTCAGGATTCAAATCAAAAGAGGGTTTATCCGTATATTCATTGCACCTCTAATCTGCACAGCTGCCTAGAAGAGACTCCTTCTCTCAGAATCATGATGGAAGGTGTTGAAGTCTGCAAACCACCGAATTTGTTGAAGGCGTACTTGGCATTAATAGCAGTTTATTACGTTTTTAACGCTGAATATTATTCTGATTGCGGAAAAACTCTTTCAATTTTGGAACAATTATACATTGAACATACAGATGGACAAACCAAAGTGCATGTTGATGTAGAAAAACGAATAACAGAATTAAAGCAAGCTTTTCAGGCTTCCGTTTATTGATGGGGATTTATTTTCCCAATTTCGGATTCGCTTACTTTAGAAGCTCTGATTTTGTTATCATAATTCATTGTTGTTGAAGAATTTATATGCATTTACCATGGGATGTGACTCTTGGTGTACATAGAAACTTCATAAGGAGGGAGGGGTTACAGAGCTACAATTTCATATATTTATATGTATATATATGCACACAACATTTCATCATATTGGGTCCTACTTCCATGGTATACTAAACTTTCGGGAATATTCCTAAATCATAAAGGTGACTATGTGAGAAAATAACTTGTATTTCATATTGACATAAATTTTGAAAAAAATATTTTTTCTAATACTTTAAAGCCAAATGAGTTACTTTATAGATGACTTGAATCTGTTGAGAGTGAAGTTAAATAGTATATAAAATTAAAATCGTTATATTTAAAAAAATATATAGAGAGAGAGAAAGAGAGCAATCATAACAGACAAGACAGTCCCACATAACCGTCCTGACATAACCCTCGTCGATAAATCGAATAAGACCACGTACTTAATCGACATAGCAGTACCCAACACCAATAACATACAGACAACCTACACAACGAAAATCACCAAGTACCAAGATCTCAGACATGAAGTACGAGATATATGGGGTATGGAAAAGATCCTCATCATCCCGTTAGTCATCTCAGCAACAGGGATAGTACCAAAAACGCTTGCGACGAATTTGGAGATACTCAACATTGACCCAAACACCTACATTGAAATACAAAAAGCCACAATCCTAAACACGTGTCACATTGTCAGGAAGTTTCTAGACATGGCACATTAAGAAGTGATGTAAAAAGAGGCTTGGGAACATGGCGCTCTGCCCGTCCCAAAGCCTGTTTCCGCCAAGAATGGGCGAGGAAAACTTTTATATATATATATATATAATAAACAAATAAAAAGAATTTAAATCTAAGAGGTACATGTAAATTTAGTTAAATTGGAATCACTTTGGCGCCAATGTCTGCCTGGATTAAAACCAGTTAAATATACTAAGTAAGGTTAAAGTAATATAAGACCATTTTCAGCATTACATAAAACAATTTTACTGCAAGATATCAGAACCAACATTCCGAGAACTATATCGACAAGTTATACACAAATTGAAAAATACCTAAGTGCAATGCAAAACAAAATATATACAAACAATAAATATATTTACAATATTTTACATACAAACCTTTTTCGAAAACTATGAAATATTGCTACGATGCAAATGGCAATATAGTAAAATTGTAAAGAACCGAAAGTGTAATAATAAATGAAATGTGAGAAACCCATAGGACAGCATTTTTTCCAAGAGAGACGCTTGTCCTAATGAGTTCAGTATTGGATGTTTCTGTCTGAGTCCTAGCCAATGCTAAATTTATTATCTCATGTCTCTCGACATTCAATCAGAGAAAAATTCGGACCAGAACCATAGAAAAGTAACCATAATTTTTTTTTAAATTAGAATAAACACTTCGTAAACCCAAACCAAAACTAAACACGCCTGAATGTAAACAAATACAAAGTGTTTCCAGAACTACATCCACAAAAGTTGCCATTTCCAAGAGTAAGTATTTAGTGCATTAAGTGATATGTCTTCGGCAGCAGAATTTGTCACTTACACAGATAAAAAAAAGAAACCTTGCTGTGCATTCAAACTTATTAAAAATATCTAGAATCAAAGAGTAGTGGCGTACCATTTCCAAGAAGAATACTTTTGAGCCTGTTAATTTCACCAATAAAATTATTATAATTTTTACATATGCTATTAATTCTGAGAATTTGTGAAATAACGATGTTTCTATGAACTTTTATATTTATACAAGATTTAAAGTTTGACAGAAACACAACTTTGAAATTGAAATCAGATCTTTTGTCGTAGAGTCTAATATTATAAACACCATCAGTACCATGTCTAATTTGCAAGTCTAAAAAGGAAATATTGTTCCCATGTCCAGTCTTTTTTAACTTAAGGCTGTTAGGGTAAAACTTTTTATGTAAGTCACAAAAATCAGCACAATTAAAAATTATGATGTCATCAGTGTATCTAAAAGATTTTATACAGGAGTGTTCACTCTTCTTTTCATGAAAGTACAGGAACAAATCCTCTAGGGAGCTTTTAAAATTTGCCCCATAGGAATACTTTTAACTTGCAAAAAAAATTGTTTTATGTAATCCTGAAAATGGTCTTATACTACTTTAACCTTACTTATTATATATATATTTATCATCATATTCAACAATATTGAAATCAGCTGGCCAAGGTAAATATATGAATCAGCAATTTCTAGCTCAATGTTGTCAACTTGTATTTTTGTTTCCTCTACGAAATTATTGAACATGATCTTAGTTTTTTGTAGGTTCATCTTGAGTCCAACTTCTTCACTTCTAGTTGAGAGCTCCTGTACCATGTCTTGGAGTATATATATATATATATATAGAATGTATAAAATATAAGTGCAATTTATCAGAATTTTCAAATAAAAATTGAGGAAGGGATTACAGAAATTGTGAAAAAAGATTTTTTTTTAGGTTTAATATTGAATAATAATTAAATTGGAATCCACAAATTAAGGAAGTTAGTAAAAAGATTTGGTAAAGGAGTTGGATTATGGAAATTTTTAAATAATATACATAGTAAACTTAAGGTTGAATTATATTATTCTTTATATATACTCATGTTGTTTGTTGTATTTGGGGTAACTGGGGAGGCTTAGAGTCTAAATTATTTGTTGGTTATTTCCTGTCTTCCCTTCGGCACACTTTTTAATCTTCTTGTATTAATTTTTATCTTTAACTTCATTTGTGTACTGATAAATAAATGAAATAAAATGAAAATTTGAAAATGTACAGGAAAAAAAAATCAATAAAAACAAGCAAACTAATTGGAAAATAATTGCTAAAGAACATAAATTTTTTCCAATTTGTGAAATACATATATGTATGAGACAAGAGAAAGGGGTAAACATCAGGTAACTTAAAACAAAAGGATAGAGAAAGGTTTTTTAGTGATTTGTTACTGCTTAAAATAAGAACCAATATTTCCGTAAGGGTATAAATTACAATCGTTCAAACTTGTGGAATGAATTACCAACAGATTTAAAAAAGTGGAATAACCTGAAGTTATTCACAAATAAATAAAAGGTAAAATTAATAGATAATGTAAAATACATTGGAACCTGTTAAAGTGACCACCTAAATAAAGTGGCCATTTTTATAAGAGAGAGAACTGGTAGGGACTTGAGTCTTGCCTATACTAAAGTCTGTTGCATACAGTGACCACCTCTCTATGCTGAACATTGCAGTCCAGCCCAAAAGGTGGTTGTTTTAGGCAGGTTCTGCTGTAATTTTTTTTTTTTTTTTTAATTTCAGTCAAGTTTATTTTACCTTCAAAATAAACCATACTTAATGTGACACACTTATGTCAATGAACATTCCATTCGTTAAAGTACTACTTATAAGCACTTTACAGTATGATCTATAGATCCTTCTGTGAATTTGGTTTTATGGCTACAATTGACCCAAAACATTTTCCACAAAGAGGTAAATTGAGTCTAGGGAACCAAAAAATATGGTCACATGGGGCCATATCTAACAAATACAGTGATGGTTGAGGGCATTCACTAGTTTTGGGTCAAAAATTCATGTACAAAAGTCGATGTTGCAAAATCCAAGAATGGTTCTTCCATAAATCTGCCCTTTTCTGGCGAACGTTCTCTCTGAAACACCTTATAATACCTCAATAATATTGTTTGTTGATTGTTTGCCCCTTCATGAATTCCGAGTAAACAACATCACAATAATAAAAAATAAACAGTTAATATGACTTTGCTGTTTCTTTGTTGGGTTTTTTTTCCCGGTTTCGGCTTGTTATCGAAGTGCTATTTTGAAGCTTGTTGACTAGTTCGCATGTCAAACTCATAAACCCATGTCTCTTTACCCATTGTGTTTCATGAATGTAGGGTCTGAATTGGTTTGTTCAAGCATGTTTTCAGTAACTGTTTCTGTTTTTATGTTCTCTTTGATGTTTTTGTTTTAATGTTCCGTTTGATATTTTTGTTTTAATGTTCTATTTAACAGTTCTGTTTTGATATTCAAGCATGGTTTCAGTGAAGTCTGTTTGCGGTGTTCTTTTTGAAGACTTTGATTTGCACAGAATGGCCATTGCTGTCCTTGCGCCATAAAACTACAACCAACCAATGATCTTTTGAAGAAAATTCAGCTCCTTCGGAACAAGACATGCCTCATGCCCAAAACATTAAAATGGTACAAATGTATTTGTGAGCCATGTGCAGATACTGAGCCATTTCTCTTAAGCTTGGATGAAAATTTTCCCTCACCATTTCCTTCACTTTGTCTATGTTTTCGTCACTTGAGGACGTTGAAAGTTGAGAGAAACGAGGCAAATCTTCAATCCCTTCTATGTCCTTTTTAAATGTTTCTTTAAATGTACTTAAAAGTCTGTGTTACTGGAGGGTTTTTTTTATCATTTGGTCACTTTTTTTTTTTAAATTTTAAACTGACACTTATTTGGAAACTGGATGGTTGAACGTAAATAATTGGTGATATTTACGTGTTTACAAAGGCCTTTCTCAAAGCAATCGATCGTAGTGCCATGTAGAAAATATTAAAGGTTATTTTTTTTATGTATTTAATAATAATTTAAAAACGGGTTATTAAAAAAAGAGAAATTTTAAAGCCTACACTTTTTGATTACCCGTTTTTAGTTTTCTAGATTTTTTGAAGACAATACTTCTAGATGAAGCTTGAAACTCATATATTTGATTAGTGGCCACTAGCCAGCAGAGCCCTTTTTATTAGGGGTCACATCATGTAAGTTAGTAGCCACTTTTGCATGGCCACAAAATCATGTATAATTTGTTTGTATATTAAATAAACATGACTTTGTAAATAAAAAATACTTTTGACTGACTGGTCTTGAATCTTTTATATTCCTACATATTTTGTTCTAATTATTATCTCATTCTATTAATATAATAAGAGATAAATCACAGGAATACATTATATGTATCTAAAAATAATATCCAGTTTTAATCTTCCGTACACATACCTAAAATTTATGCTAATTTTGAAAAATTCAGATAATACTTGAATATAAATGCCTGAAGATTAAAACGACAAAGACACATTTTAATTATTTTTCACACTTTTAATTAGTGGTTAAAATTTGGTCGCCTGCTTTCCACAGAATCCGACCACCACAAATCAATTGCAAGTATGGGATCAAAGTGTGCTATTGAAACTTTTGCATGCTTGATTACCAGTCTACATTCTGCAGGATTGTGTTGCAAAACAATAAAGTGGCGAATGTGATGACGACTGAAATCATATTTTTAATTGCCACTCCTCGATATTTGGTCACCCTGTGGCTGGTGGCGACCATGAATTTTAACTTTTACTTCTAGATGTACTGTTTCAACTCAAGATCCATACTTCAGAGTTTATAAACTCTGTGATGAAAAAAAAAACTTTACGCGATACATTTACTCTCTCCCATGTGCATCAGTTTCTCCTTGCTGTGGGTACAAAACGGTGTATTTTATTGACACGTAAAAGTTATGCATTTATTTTAGAAATCTCATTTTCTTGCACGGAGAAAGAGAAATAGCATTTACTATCATCTAGCTATTTTTTTAAAACTTATCTAGCGATATGCCTACCTCAAAATTTTCAGCACAGAATGACCCTTGTTGTCTTTGTAACAAAATATATATATATAAAAGTACAACCAACTTCAAAATTTAAAACCTGGCCATAACTCGATATATCAAACGTCACTGGTCATTGCCAGGAATCGAAACTGTACGTATAACCTCACCTAGTTTGGTACCCTTGCTGTCCTTCCACCATAAAAACTCAATCAAGAATTGACGTTTTGTCTGAAATCAGCCAATATGTCTAACAAGGTTAATACTAATGTTTAATCGTGGTGTCTATGGATCTGGAAAACACGGGAAAAGTCCTTTTTTCTGATTGGAAACGTCGGGGAAATTTGGACAATACAAAATCCTAAGACAGGAAATTTGAAATTCATTGTTATAATAAATAACTTATTAAAATAATTTTCCTGAACTGTGCTTTTCATACTACATTGCCTACTGAAAAATTTGATAAAACTTGGACTTTTAACTAAACTTCTTCCAAAAATTACCCTTTTGCATCAAAACTAATATAATTTATATAAAATTATTAAGCCCGTATATTTCTTCGGAGAAAATGTTTGCCAAATATACAAGGTGAGCATGAATTACTTAGCGCATTTCAGAGTTCCATAAAACAAAACAAAGGAATGTAGCAACCGTTGTTGTCGTTTAAATGAGAGAGCAGTTTAAACAGACTTTAAAACCAAGGCCAACTAGATTTACTACAGGCCTGCTCACGTGAGCCTAACGCTACAGAAAACCTGTCCCCAAATTTTCGCAGTGGCGATTCTCGCACGTAGTTTTTCTCCGACAGAGGGCGCCTGCTGCATAGGAAAACATTCCCAATCTAACACACTATAAATGCCAATTAATGTCCCAGTTTCTGATTACATACAGAAATAGATTGCTATTTTTCTCAAACAATTATCGTATTTTATTTTACAACGACGATGATATCGTGATATGATAACAGTTCATAACAAATTTTTAAAAAATTTAAATCTTACATACCTTTCATATTCTCTCATTTACACTGAAGACGGTTTATTGGATGAAATGATTTCTCATGCATGATTAATAACTGATAATGAATTGATAGTTTACAATGAAAGCTAAATTGCACAATGCATATAAAAGCAGACTTTATTTTAATGGTCAATAAAACAGAATTATATAGAATTTTAACCAACTAATTAATAATTTAATTATATTCTATTATAATTAATTATAAAATAAAGAATTAATTAGAAGGCTTGACACCTGTTTGGAAAGACTTTAATGGAAAGTTAATGAAATTGACACATGAATTTACAATAAACTGATGATATAACTGCACGATGTATAATATTTTATACAATGTATAATATTGAATACATGATTTCTAATAACTTTTGACACAAGCCAAATTTTTAATACATCACATAATAAAAATAAAGAATCAGGTATTCATGAATAGCAATTCTTTCCAAAATAATTTGACTTGAAAATACAAACTACATAATAGAACAGCATGTCACCGAAAAACAAAATACAGAACAAACACTTACTGTGTCCTTAATACTGCAGATACAAATAGGCTAAATTTTATGAAATTGGGTTGAACGAAAAAATAAACTATTAGTAAAAGAAAATGGTTTTTTTTTATACACATTATTTATTTCCATGTCTCAAAAATGCACAATAATAGGAAAACTTATATACAGTTTACATTCTCTGGAATCTTTATTGATATATCGCTAATAAAATGTAAAGTGGGCCCAATAATGCTATTACAAAAATGTAGAACTGCTCATCGAAATAAAATAATTTTCACTCTAATACATAGTACGTAATAAAACAGCATGTCATACAAAAACATTCTGAAATATAAGATGATAAAGAATAAATACCTATTGGTCATATACAGCAGATTATCAATAAATTAAAGCCAAGATTGTTAATTGCCTGTTGAAATAGAAATTAACTACAATTTGTACTAACAATTTTGTACAAAATTATAATTTTAAAACCTTTCTAGACACAGGTTTTTTTTTAAGAAATTTTGTTTTGTGTTCATCAGCCAAATTGGTAGTAGTTTTAGCAAAATTACTTAAATATGGTCTTAAAACTTCGTCAAAATTAAAAACGACAATTTTTTACGATGGTCAAACACATTTTTACAGCGAAGGACTGGATTTTTGCACAATCGTTTGTGTAATAAATTACGTATTTTGGTCAATGTATTTTTTCCATTACAAATGTTTGGAATTATCAATTGCAGAACATTTTCAATACGTAGTAACAAATCGATTAAACATCGTTTGGGGTAAATTAGTCCTCCTCTATCAATATTTAAAATCAATGCTAAAGAAGGTGCTGAAGTAGATGAAGAAATAAAAAGGTCTTTGCACGAATTGCAATCCATATTGTCCATGACAGTTCTTATTATATATCCTGCGATATAGC